>SNQJ01S0183765.1:0-18953 GCA_010110895.2 Picea sitchensis | reverse complement strand
CCCACTATGGTAGTTAGATATAATAAATGGGTAATTAGATATAATAAATGTAAGAGGACTTCTTAGAAGGCTCTACTTCTAGAAGATTCCTCCTCTAGAATGTTCTTAGGTGATGGTAGCACTATATAAAGGGGTTCAATAAATGTAATGAGACATGAATAGAAGTATTGTATTTGGAGCGGTAGCTCAATAGGAGGATGCCCCCTCGAAGAGGCAAGTGAACAGGAGAGGATCCCTTCCATAATAGAATCCATTGTACGGTGTTGCCCTACCCTAAGGGTTTGATATAATAAAGTTGTGTTTTTCTATGTTGCTCTTATATATATGTTGTGGTTCTTTTTTATTTAGTATTGGGTTCTTAACAAGTTGTATTAGAGCACTTTCCTTGGCAGACATTGTGGGCAAAATTTTTTAATTTTTGCAGATTTTTTTTTTCAGAGAAGAAAAAAGAGGGCCGTGACATTCTCAAAGTTTTCGTTATATTTCTGTGCAAAATTTTCAGAAAAGGGTTGTATATCTGAGTTCCTCTCATAAATACACCCAATTTGAAAAAAACAATCATCCGAAATGGAGTCCGGAAAGTCAAGATATTGAAGTTTTAAAATCTGCAAATTTTCAGGATTTTTTCCGCGGATGACGGCGAGAATTGTTTTTATTTATGTAGCATTTGGAGGCTGAATTTTCCCAAATAAATTACATATCTGAGTTCCTCTCACAATTTCACCCAATTTCAAAAAAAAAATCAGCCAAAATGGAGTCTAGGAAGTGAAGTTATGAGCATTTTAACTTCAATAGTTTTTTAGGGTTTTTCCAGAAAAAAACGTGATTTTCTGCCGTAACTTATTGGGTGAGTTCATAGGATGCTCAAATGGCTATTTATTCTCAAAACCTGAAAGAAATTCTTGAATAATTCAAAGCCCAATTGTTTCACACATTTGATGACAGATTGGATGCATTTGTACATGGCCTCACAGACAGCCTCACAGACGACCTCAATGATAGTTTTCTTAGTATTCAAGATTCATTGAATAATATGCAGAAGAGATTTTTTATGGAGGGCCTCAGGGATGAATATAATTAAGAAATATATGCTTGTTATGATTTTGAGGCAGGTTGTGATGATTGGTATATGGATAGTTTTCATTTCTGGGATGACAACCGCTTTCATATTTTATTTGATGACTCTACTCCACCTTCTGTAGAGAACATCAATGTCTCACATCAGGAGCTAGTTACCAGCGTTCAGTCTACATATTCTACAGTGGTATTATTCATTCCAAATTCCGCTATGACCCTTTTCCACTATGTGTATGGATATTCTTATTTGGATCCACATGATAGGTGTCAATGTTTGGAGCATCATTTGGAGTTGGTTATTGGGTTCCAAAATCTTCCACGGGGAGTTCCCATGAGCACTTGGACATGAGACACGGGCTTACAATGGTGGTTGGACTACTTCAGCATGGTGGATTTCCTTTCTACATGGGGCCTTGGTTCTTCAGTCTTCTTCAGCATTATGGTCCACAATTATCCATGGGACCCTGGTATATGGTTGTACATCAAGCGTTGAGGACAACGCTTTCATAAGGGGGATGGAATGTAAGGTAGCTAGAGAGGTAGTGGGGGGGCCAAAATGTGGCAGTAGCTAGAGGTAGTGGGGGGCTCTAGAGGGCCCATAGTGATAATAGTGGAGGTCATTCAATGCAAGTGGACTAGGTCCATTATATTATTAAATAAGACCCACTATGGTAGTTAGGATATAATAAAATGGGTAATTAGATATACAAATGTAAGAGGACTCTCTACGTTCTACTTCAGAAGATTCCTCCTAGAATGTTCTTAGGTGATGGTATAACTATATAAAGGTTCAAGCAATGTAATGAGACATGAAGAGAAATATTGTATGTGGAGCAGAGATCAATAGGAGGATGCCCCTCAAGAGGCAAGAACAGAGAGGATCCCTTCCATAATAGAATCCATTGTATGGTGTTGCCCCACCAAGGGTTTGGTAATAATAAAGGTGGTTTTATACGCTTTGTGGATCTATTGTGTATTCGTGACAGTGGTGATTATATTTGTAGATCTATTCTCAGCATAACAACAAGACCCAATAAAAAAAAGGATGGACTCATTACTTGATGGGGGTTTCATAGGAGAATGAGGAATGCCCCCAAAGACGGTAGAGTTCCATCAACGCAGAAAAACATGGGCAAGATCAAGTTTATTTCCTTTAGAGGGTGAGTAGGATCGACCGATGACGAGACCGGATCTACTGATGCGTGCACTCTTCAAAAGAAGAGTGGTATTGACCATGATGGAATCGATCAACTGCCACCCTTCGGATGAAGGGTGGGAATGACCGAGGAAGGGAATAGATCAGCCACTTTGGCAGTCTTCTGATGAAGGGTGGGACTGACTCAGGAAGGGACTAGATCAGTCACATCGACATTCCTCAATGGAGGAACGAGATCAACCAATGACTTAACCGATCGACCACTTTGGCTCTATTCCTCTAAGGGGAGAAATGGGGTATACCAAAGTGGAAACGATCAACCGCTGGTGTCACTCTAATGGGAGAGTGGGATCAACCGAGAATAAAAATAATCAACCACTTCAAGTTACACTCTTGATGAGTTGGGTCGATCATGATGGAACTGGATCGCCTGCTTGCCTGTAGTTCAATCGAGGGAGGAAACTAGATTGACCACCATCAACCGGACTGACTGTGGATGGAACCGGATTGACCCGGGCCATCAACTAATGATGAGTTGGAGGAAAGCTTATGATAACCTTGGAAGTTGAAGTTTTTCCAAAGAGAAGAAGCCTCATCCATGCGAGGACAAAGGTGAGAGTAATGATCACCCTTCCATAACATGCAATGAAACTTGACAGCTTGTCTTCTTACCAAAATTAACATCACTAGTTGATCTGCTTATCATTGGCATGTCCAAATTTAGGCCGGATGATGTGGAGGACCATACCAAGACCTTGATAAGACCGGGCAATCCCTCGTAAAGTGGTCACCCTTACAAAGACCTGCAGAAAGGAATTTTGGTTTGATTCTTCATTTTGACCCGTTGACTTATCAACACTCTAGTACTATTAAATGAATCCAGTTAAGTAGAGCCAACATCCGATGTTGTTAGGGCCTTGGTCCTTTTCAGGCTTTTTCTTTTCCTCTCTTTCCATTTCTTCTTCTTCTTCATCAACCTCAGCCACTTGCTTTAGATCTTCACTAGGCTAAGAAGGAGAAATGGAAGGGAGACTTTATGGATGAAGAAGGTGAAAGTTGACATGAGTTTGATGTGTGGGTGGTGTATCGACATCTAAAGTGTTTGGTGTAGTTCATTGAGAGATTCAGATCAATGAGTGGGGAACAACTAAATCGGTAACCCGGCTTTGCAGTCCCAGAAGTCTCAGTGTGGCAATGTACGGAGACCAAAGTTTCCAAACGGTTGAAAGGTGCTAAGGTTCCCTTGGAGAAGGGGTTCCTCCATTGTACCTTTGGGACTAATGCCATTAACACTGAATCGAACTAAGGTCCACTAAGTTAAAAAAACAACATGTCATGAATTTGAGAAGCAATCAATAAAACAAACCTTCCCATTTCGAAACTACTAGTTGGTGATGAAATCCAACGTCATGAGATCAAAATAGGAAGGGGCTGGGATAGGTGGATCGCTTACGCGATGCACTGCTTAACGGTCTTACGCTTTGGTGCAAGCTTCCATGCAAAGAATTGTGGATTTACCTCCAAGGAGCCCTAGTGAGTCTAGACAACATCGATACTAGGTATATGCAGCACTCTCTCACTATCACCTTGTGGGACCCAAATATTATGGCTACTAAGGTCACCAATTCATAGTCAAATCAAGGTATATAGTCGATAGTCCAGCTTGGAACATATGTAGATAACAAGTCCTAAGTCAACCGAGAGGCTCTACACATAATCGTAAGTATAAATTCCTTTATGACCCCCAATATATGATCCGACCACTACAAAAAATTAAACCACGAAGGGATAATATCTATAACTCTCACCAATGTGACCTCGTTTTTAACCCTTGTGTGAGAGGGGATCCCAGAAAGATACTAAGTTTGTTTGATAGATTTGGAATTTATCCTTTCAACCTATTCCAAATCCCTACAATCTTTAAACTAATGTAGGTTTGCTAACAAAGATGTAAAATTCTGATAAATTTTAGTTTAGCTTTGATTTTTAAGGTTGTTGTTACCAAAAGAAAAAATGGCATGGACAATATGGTGTTTTGACCGACTTGAAAGCTATACAAAGGGATTAATATGAAATCTTTTTTATTTCGATGAAAACTATGCTATGAGAAGGAGAAAAACATTCATCATTTTAGATGCACAATGTCCCAAAATGCCCTAAAACATGTAATACCGCTTACTTCAAATGCAATCTAGTTTCACTACCTAAAATCAAGAATGCATATTTGTTATATGTTTGATTATGATGTATACATAAAGTAAACACAAACCTTCAATGCTCCATTACTTTCAATCAGGAGAAAGAGTCCTATGCGGATGCAAAAGACACGAAGAAAAATACTACAAACAAAGAACGCACTCCAAGGTAGTGAGAATCGAAGAAAAAAAAGAAGAATCTTGGTATAAAAAGAAATCAATCAAGGATCCTAAAACCAATAAGCATCCAAGGAGTGCAATAAAATGCAGAAGAACTAAAAGAGATGTGAGAAAGAGAAAATACCCAAATTGTCCCAACAAAACAAGCAACTAGAAAGAGCAATTTTCACATCGGGTGCTGGCTTCAAGCTCCAATCAATATAAGAGGGAGTGATAAGCATCAAAAACCAATACAAACAACTTCACAAACCATTCACAAAGACTGGGTAAAGATTTCCAAAAAATAGGTTGCAAAAAACCAATGAGAAAAAGGCAGAAAAACCAAAAGAAGGAGGTTGACGCTCAAAGGGCACACAGAGCATTATAACACTTTGTATAAGGCATTTAGGGAGTTATATCACTCTTATATCAAGGGAAAGGAGCGACAGGCTTCCCAGAAGCTCAGAAAGAGCCAAATTAAAACTCACCCGTAATGCATAAAAATTGGTGAAATGTAAGTGAAGATGGGAGATCTATTGAAGGAAAATCTCCCCTGCGGATAGGTAGATCTCCTCTGAGAGATAGACTCTTAAATCTTAAGACAGAAGATGCTTATCATGGACACTTACTTCCTTTCAGATTCCAGATAAACAAATGTGTGAGGAGGAAGGAAAAAAGAATTACCTTTTACCGATGTTTTTCCCTCGATCTGGCCCGAAAGTTGAGCCCATTCTTGAACTCGACAAGCCCTATAGACAAAAAAAGTACAAACAACTTCCTACCCTACTGACATTAGCTTCAAATAGATCTATCTATTAGAGACAAATTCATGTGAGATCAAACACGTAATTGAAAGAAATGTGCCAAGCATATTATATTTATAAGAACAACAATGAAGAAAACTTACAACTATAGATGCGAGTGCAGAGTCCACTGCTCCCTTTGTCCAAACCATTAAACAGTCCACACGTAGAATGCTGATGTTCCAAGACCACTCATGAGATCATAAAAGCCTATAATTATCAATCTCCATTCCCTCCTTCCTCCATGGAAATCCCTCATTATATGGGATTAAGATTTGTAAATTTAAGCAATTCATGGAGAGAATTTCATCGATCCAATTTAAGAAAGGGATCTCTAAGATATTTAGGAGAAAATATCTCTTATGATTTTGGGAGGAAATATCTCTAAAGGATTTTTGAGGAAATATTTCAAACCATCCATGAGATCCCCCACCTCCTTAAAAAATAGAAACCAAATGTGAGGTGATCCTCTGACTTAATTACTTTCTTTTCATGAATATTAATAATAATTCAGCACTGATTCTCAAGAATTTAATCAATTCCTCTTTCCATGAATATTAATAATAATTCATGTGTACTTGGTATTTTGGCCTTCATGTAATATATCCCTCCACATTTACTAGGGATTGTGACATAGGTTATTCATGGTGTCAAGGTGTATGACACCCTATATGACACTTTACCACACTTAGGGTGAGGTACCTAAGCGTGGAAAAAATTTCATGTGTAACACCTTGTATTTCACATGTGATCCACAATGCACAACAAACTTGAGGGGATCAATATTTCATTTAATCTCAAACTAAAAACCTTTTATGCACCCGCCACAATGGTAAATTCTTTGAATTTTTACTAATTTCGTTGAGTGATCCGATGTTGTAGACTTATTTCACTTACATACCAAGTGACTTTAGAATCAACATGACAATCTATAATATAACATTTTTCACCCTCTCTCAAATCTCTTCATTATTTTCTGCTAATCTCAACTTTCCCAAGCAAAATGGAATAATTAATTCCATATAAATTTCTACCATCTCTAGATCTACATCTAAAATAGCATCAAGACAAGCATTTGTTGCCTCTTTAGATATCCTTTTACTTTCTTCAAAATTGTTTTCTCGGTTTTGGCGGCCATCTTTTAATTCGCTTCACTTCATGAAAAGTAACAAGTCCCCGTACATTGAGATTTTTCCTTCCACATTATAAATTACTGAAATTTAGATCTAGCCATAAAAGATTCCTTCTCTTTATCATCAATAATATGAAATGAATTATTGATTACCTGATAATTTTTTCCTATGGTATCCAAACTTTCATACAAGTAATGTTGAACAATCTGTAACCTCTCATTTATCTTTGATGTTTCTTTCTTTAAGGAAGAAACATCAACTATTGTGCTCAATATAGCTATTCATCTCTGTAATTGATTTATTAATTATCTCTAGGACACTGTGTTTTTACTCAAGTAATGATTTTTAAAACTTAATTTCAATTTATCCCTTAATTGTTTAATCTGTTGTTCAAAACCCTATCTGACTTGACTTATATCAGAATTGATTTTTTCTCCTCAAGAATCCTAATCAGTTTGCATTTCATTATGCAATTATTTAATCAAATGATTCTTTTGGTCAAGTTGTTTTCTAAAATTATCCACTGACCACAAGTTAGCAATTGCAAAAGCTCCTGGTGAATCTGCAACTTCTTTTGTGAATTTGGGGTCACTCTGTCCATGTCCATCATATGTCATTCTTTATTTTTTGCTAATTTATCCCTCTTTCTATCAATATTCTCTTAGTATTATTTCCTTACTCTTCTTATTGAAAAATAAATCTAATGAAGGAATATCTTCAGTTTAATAGGTGTCAGGTCATCTATATTACCTCTTAACAAGGTAAATCAAAACTTGTTTCCAGGGGAGTTAAAGATGGTATGGTAAGAGTAAGTGCAATGGATTCCCCATTTTTTGTGACACATTTCATAGGATTTTCAATGTTTGACAATAACAGGGGAAAATTATGCCCATGTTTCATGAAATATTTGAATAATGCTAATAATTCTTGATCAGTTTTACTTGGTATGGATATCCCTGTAATTAGTAAATCCTTGGGAAATATTTATGGTGTCTTCTCCACTTCTTTATTTTTGACCTCAGGCAAGTCATGTTGCTTGAGATTTGATGATAGTGCCACCTGTGAAGTTGGATTAATCATTTGTTCTTCTCTTTGAACATATTTGAAGTAAATTGTTTCTTCTATGCTTTTGAAAGATGAGAAAATTGTAATTTTATTCTTGAGGAAGACTTTGAAATATGGATATAACATCATCATATGATCTAACTCCTATGAAAACCTCATCATAAAGTGAATCTTCCTGGATGTATTTCTTCATGTTAATCTAAGACAAATGATTTTCTACCACCCCATGTGGATCATGCTTCTGAATTCAATGTAAAATAGTTTAATATCATCTAAGGTTGAAGTGTCTACCTTATCATGTCCAAAATCTGATAATGAGAATATACCAACCTATATAGGAAAGGTCTGCAAAACTCGCTTTATTTGCAAAATTTTAGTTCTTTGGTGATGCTTGCTTTGAACTATCTAGCAACTTCTCCTAAAACAAGATGTCTCAGAATCTGGGAAGAGCATGTGGAGATGTGAAACAACCAAAAAATCTGATGTAAGAAAAACTTTCCTCATTGTACCAATCTGCAATAGCACCCAAATTCCTGATAATTTGTCTGGGCACCTCGAGGAGGCTAACTGTAAAGGGCTTCATGAATTGGGATGATTACGTTGTGACAAACCTCATAAAAATAGTCTTTGAATTTTCCTCCCATGATTTAGAATGATAGAAATGTATAGGCTCAAGGACAGCTTGAGTCCGTACCCAATTCATAAGAGGGAAATGGAGTTTTGAACAATTGCATCCCTCTATATGGACATAGAAGGGAGATGCCTCCCTTGTAAATTCTAGTTTGTAATCCCCTATTTATTTAGCTAGTTATCCAACAACATTTTCCCCAATCAAAAGTATAACCCATGAACTTCACAGAATTATAGGAACCCAATATATAGTAAAATGTGTAGGGATTTTCTTCCCGAACATTCTACAAAGCATCATGGAAATATACATAATATGGGCATTGAAAGAAGATGTAGAGTACATACCATGGCTATCAAATTTGAATTTATTTTCATTTCCCCACTAGGTTTTCACTATATCATGAACAATTATATCGTATTTTGTGCATTCATCATCCTAAAAATTCATTATAAACAATTACTAGTGACATTTGTGTTGGAAGTTAATTTGGTACACACTGAATGTCCCCAGTCGAAATGAGTCTAAATGGCTCTCATGATTGCAAATGGCCCTAGCTAACACACAACATGCTCTAGGTCCCAACTTATCATATTACTATATGGTATTAGTTTCGGTCGAGATGCGACTTTGTGAAGTTCTGACTTAGCCACATGTCTTAGCTTGTTTGTGGTTGACTCAACTTCTCCTCCGCTTGAATCATCAGAATAGAGGAAATTTTCCTGCTCCAATATTTCATAAACCTTCTTCCATGATTTAATGACATATGTCACGTGGGTGGTAGTATCTGAAAAAATGTATGAATTTGGGTTAGGCTCCTCTACAAATGGATCTTGCTTCTTTCATGCTTTATGCAAAGGCCATAATTTTAGTTTTCCAATGTTATCCCCGTGAGAGAAGTCAAAATCTATGAGTCCAAACTAATGAATGTGAAAGTTCTAAATGTGAATAGAAAAATGATATGAAGTTCAAAAAGATTTTATTAAATAAAAACACTAAACACTAATTATCTTTACATTTAATCCAATGATGTGGTAATCATGCCAAATCACAATTTATCACCGGACAGCCTTAAGATTTTCAAATATTTTACCACTAGGGACCTAACCCCTCGTAGGTAGAATAATATATTTCCATGCACAAAGGTCAATATTAATAATGTTCCGCACAATGAAGAATAAGTCAATGTAAGAAGATTCCATCAGAAGCTTCCGATTCTAAAAGGATATTCCTCTAGATTGTTCTCTTTGATAGACATATTTAGTATAAATAGGAGTAGAGGGTACAAGAAGTTTTGTCTTAGATATTATTGTAATAGAGATTTTCTCCGCTAGAGGTTTCCTCAAAGAGGCAAGTGAACATTGCTCCTTTTTAAATCAAAGTGTTCTTCTCATACACTGGTGCATTATTCCTCGCATTATTGTGGTATTGTTCTAGTTATATCATTCATATTCCACACTAGATAATTATTTCTATCATGCAAATTTTATATCTAACAAGTGGTATCGAAAGCACTGGGCTGAAAATTGTGGGCTAATTTTTTCAACGTAGAGACGTATTATGCGTTCTAAATTCATGAGATCTATCAAGCATGCACATAAACCGCTGATTGGGATTCATACACACAAGAAATACAAGTGGTACTTAAGCATTAACTGCTACACCCTTTAACCCCTCGCTGGTACCCCCTCGAAAGTAGAGCATCGTGACAAACACCTGATATGGATCGGCCTAGATCTCTCGAATCCCTCCATAGATACCCATCTAAGCCTCGTGGACTTATAGTGCCACAGAGAACAACACTCATGAAGATACCCTCTAGTAACTGGGTAGTCGGGTAGTACGGCTGAGGGCATGGTCTAGCCTCCTTGTTTGGTGCCCTGAGATATTGGTTCTAGTACTATTTTTTGGACCCTGCATGTATATCAGGGAGCTATAGCATATGGAAAACCTTGTTTGTAGAACCTTGAATATCCTAACCCTTGGGATAGAAAAAAAAAATGTAATAGGACAAGATTTATTATTTCACAAACGTTCCTACATTTGGTTGTGAAATTACTACACATTTATTCATGTTAAGCATTTGGGAATTCCTTCACTGCAATAGATTTATATCTAAGTATAACTCCAAGAGTAAAACAATTATCATCCTGCACCATTATTTGATACCCTATCCCATCGATTCCTCTCTTCGCCTTTATCATAGGCATACCCGCCATTTTTCAGCAATTGCTTTTCAAGGGACCTGACTCCCTTCCAACACCTTTATTTTGGATTTACCCCATTGAATTCCACTCAACGTCAGACTGTGATACACTTCACCATAACCCATTTTTTTGTGTGTCCCACCTGCTCCCTTCATCATGGCCCACACCTATAACCAAGACTTAGAAGCTCACTTCACCCCTTTCACTCTAATTTCATAGAAGCCCAACAAGAAGTGAGACAACTTAGTGTCAATGTTAAGCACCATCAATAAAATATGCATTCCTCCATTGACACCAAAATTGAGGACATCAAACAAGACCTCACCACCAAAATTGAATCTGTCAATACCCTAATTTTCCTCCTTCACTATAATGATTTGTGCCAAGATGAATATCCCTGCATATATTCCCTCATCTAACCCACCTTTGTAAACCGAAGGTGAAACATCCTCTCATTCTCGGAATTTTCAGACCACACTTCAAAGATGACCTACCTCTACTGCAGGGAGCGGACCAAATTTGATGGCCTCGACAAATTAGTTGCCAGAACCTAAATGGAAACATTATTTCTCAGATGTGGAATTACGTATGAGCTAATAAACCTCCGGTATGGTGTTCTCCATCCAGATCAAGAATGCTGGCAATGGTGGTAATGGAGAAAAAATGCTCGCCAAGGGTATGTGGCTTGGATGCAATTTGTGGCAGAGCTTTATGAACACTTTGACACCTACACAAACCATTTAGTTCATTTGAAAAAAGTTGAAACACCTCTTGCAATGCTGGAAGACTCTTACGCTTTCTTTGAGCCGATTACTTTCCAGACAGGTGCCACAAGTCTCGATGCTTTTATGAGAAATTCGTTTTATCAATGGCCTCAAGGATGATATTTGTGCCCATGTCTGCATGGCTCAGCCTTTGGGTGGACGCTACTAAAAGAGATAAGGAAGCACAACAAGTTGTCTCTTCTCAAAACTGAAAACCCTCCTTTATTCATCGCACTAAACCAGTCACTCCCACTCCTCCTACTCCACTAAAGATCCATAAATTGACCAAGGAAGAAATGGTTGAATGCAAACTCAAAGGCCTTTGTTATAATTGTGATGACAAATATTTTCATGGGCACAAGTGTAAGGAACAAAATCTTTTTATGGCCATCTCGGAGGATGTTTCAAAAGATGATGTCAAGGCTCCCCTTGTGGCCACATCACCTGAACCCACTGACATGACCCCTCCCTCCGACCCTCCCAAAGTTTAACTGATCATTTCCATAAATGATCTCATTGGCTTCTCTACTCCCCAAACCCTCAATATAATTGGTTACATTAAGCATCGGAAGGTCATCATTCTTGTTGATAGTGGAAGCACCCATAATTGTATTTATCATCGCATTGCCCAAGAAACTAATTTCTATATATGTGTCATCAATAATTTTCAAATCATGATTTCCAATGGAGGGTCCATGAAATGTGGAGGGCATTGTGAAAATGTGTGTCTCCAAATTGGTCAGTACCACATGAAATCTCATATGTTTGTTATCGACATGAGCGATTGTGACATTGTCTTGGGTGCATAATGGATAAGGACTTTGGGTCCCATTCTCATGGATTTTAAGGAATTAACCATGCACTTCAACAAGGAGGGCCAACAATATAAGTTCCAAGGCATCACTTTCGGTTCCCTAGAGATCACCAGTTCCCATCGCATGGAAAATCTGCTAAAAAAAATCATTCTAGAATTATTGCACAACTCCATGCCATTCAATCCAATAAGGCACCCTTTGTGTCGCATGACCTTCAATTCATCCTCTCTAAACATCAATTGGATTTTTCCACCCCCAAGGGACTCCATCCTTCCCATGGTGTTCATGATCATTCCATTCCCCTTGTCCCTAGTAGCCATCCTCCCAATATTCGTCCCTATCGTCATCCCTTTTCCCCAAAAAATGAAATTGAGAAAATTGTTCAAGAATTGCTCAACACAGGTGTTATTCGTCCTAGTACGAGCCCCTACTCTTATCCTGTGGTCATGGTCCTTAAGAAAGAAGGTTCTTGGCACGTGTGTCTTGACTTTTTTGTCCTCAACAAACTCACCATTAAAGATAAATTTCCCATTCCTTTCAATGATGACCTCTTGGATGAATTGAGTGGTGCCTAGACTTTCTTTACTAAACTTGATCTTCGTTCTAGCTACCACCAGATACATATGAATGAGGTAGACATTCCTAAGACTACATTTCAAACTCATGAGGGCCACTATGATTTTTTGTTCATGCCCTTTGGCTTGTGGAATGCTCCCTGCACTTTCCAAAGCCTCATGAACCATGTCTTCCGTCCTTTTCTCCGCCATTTTGTCTTAGTTTTATTTGATGATATCCTCATCTATAGTAAACCCTGGACAACCCATCTTTCTCATGTGGATCAAGTTCTCCATCTACTCTCTCAGCACCAACTTTTACTCAAACAATATAAATATTATTTTGGCGCCTCAGAAGTTGAGTACTTGGGTCATATTGTTGGAAAGGTCGATGTCAAGGTGGATCCTAAAAATATTGAAGATATGCAAGATTGGCCTCACCCAAAGACTATCAAAATCTTGCGTGGATTTATGGGTTTAACAGTTTATTATCGCAAGTTTGTTAAGAATTATGGAAAGATTGTGGCACCTCTCACTGCTCTCCTTAAAAAGAATTCTTTCACTTGGACTCATGCAACTGCTCAGGCCTTTCAAACCTTGAAGATGGCCATGTGCACCAATCCAGTCCTATCCCTTCCTAATTTCACAAAGATCTTTGTCCTGGAATGTGATTCTTCTGGGAAATTAATTAGAGTAGTCCTTATGCAAGAGGGTTGGCCTTTGGCCTTTACCAACAAACAATTGTCAGAGTGAAATTTGGGAAAATCAATCTATGAAAAGGAAATGTTGGTTATTCTACATGCAGTGGATCTTTGGCGCCCTTATCTATTGGGGCAATGCTTCCAAATTAAGATAGATAATCAAAGCCTCAAGTATTTTCTGGAACAATGCCTTTCCTCCCCAGAGCACCAAAAATGGGTGACTAAGCTCTTTGGATATGATTATGAAATCATTTACAAGAAAGGAAAAGGAAATGTGGTTGTTGATGCACTTTCCAAAAATATGAAGATGAAGGATCCATTTTTTCTCTCTCCTCCATTGTACCATATTGGCTCCAAGTTGTTCGCCTGGAATGGCTACACGATCCCAACATTTTGCATCTGATACAACAATTGCAGGATAATTCTCTAGTTTCTCCAGGGTACTCTTGGCACAATGATTAGCTTCGATACATCGTTTGTATTTAAGTAAACAGTCAAAACTTAAATCCACGGTACTTTTTGAGATTCATGCTACACCCATCGTTGGGCACTCAGGGTTTACCAAAACCTATGACTAAGTCAAACGTTCTTTTTTTGGGGATGGTATGAAACAACACGTTCGCAATTTTGTGGAAGAATGTGATGTTTGTCAATGCAACAAGGGAGAAATAGTCAAATCTCCTGGAACACTACAATCGCTTTTGATTCCACCTTCTATTTGGAGGGATATCTCTATTGATTTTATTATAGGCTTACCTAAATCGGGAAATAAATCAGTCAACATGGTGGTATTTTATATTCTTTACAAGTATGCTCATTTCTATGCTCTTCAACACCCATTTACAGCCTCCACTATAACTCAACGTTTCATGGATCGGGTCTTCAAGCTTCATGGCATGCCTCATTCTATTTTTTATGATCATGACCCCACTTTCACCAGCAATTTTTGGCAAGAATTTTTCAAGCTACAAGGTACCCAACTACATCTCAGCACAACTTATCATCCCGAGACTGATGGTCAAATTGAAGTTATCAACAAGTTTTTGGAAACATATTTGAGGTGTTTTGCATCAGAATGGAAAAATTAGTGGGCTCAATGGTTACCACTAGCTGAATGGTGGTACAACACTTCTTACCATACAGCTACCCACATGACTCCTTTTGAATCAGTATATGGACAAAATCCACCTTCAGTTCTCTCATACTTTCCAGGTGTCTCAAAGGTCCAGGCAGTTGACCAAACTCTTACAGTTCGAGAGGCTATTCTCTATGCCCTTAAAGAGAATTTGGTCATGGCCTTGAATCGCATGAAGTGACGGGAAGATCAAGGTCGCTTTGAATGTCAATTTGCAGAAAGAGATTAGGGGTTTCTTCAATTGCAAAATTATAGTAAAAATTCCCTCAAGGCTGACCATTGTTAGAAACTAGTGCCCAAATTTTATGGTCCTTATATCATTCTCAAGCGTGTGGGATAGGTGGCCTATCAGTTAGATTTTCCCAATCATTCTATGATCCATCCTGTTTTTCATGTTTCCTTCTTAAATAAGGTGATTGGAACTAAGTTCCAAACTCAAACCAACCTTCCCGAGTTGGAGGAAGAAGGCTCCAACTTGCTACAGCCACAGGCAGTTTTGGACCAGCATTAGCATCGTCTGCGTCAGCACACCATCAAGGAAATGTTACTCCAGTGGAAAGATACAACTCCAAAAGATGCCACTTGGGAACCAACTACCATTATGCAACAATTTCCTCATCTCAAGCCTTGAGGACAAGGTTGTTTTTAATGGGAATGACATGTTAGGGACCTAACCCCTCATGTAGGTAGAATAATATATTTCCATGTAATAAAGGTCAATATTAATAAGACCTAGAAATAAAGAAAAATAAGTCAAATGTAAGAAGACCTAATAAAATCTTCCACTTCTAGAAGGATCTTCCTCTAGATTGTTCTTTTGGATAGATATATTTAGTATAAATAGGAGTAGAGGGTATGAGAAGTTTTGTCTTGGATATTATTGTAATAGAGCTCTGCTCTGCTGGAGGTTGCCCCCTCGAAGAGGCAAGTGAGCATTGCTCTCAGTAATCAAAGTACTCTTTCTATGTTATTCTGGTATTATTGTGGTATTGTTTTGGTTATATCATTGTTTATCTACCATTTCTAGCTAATTATTTATGTTTTGCATACTATTTTATATCTGTAATATTACACTTGACCACGTTAAATACACCTTTAATGATTGTGATTAATGAGGATAAATGATTTTGTCACTTCGGCATTTGGGAGTTTTGAACGAGGAATGTTAGATATCTCCCGAAGGTCGAATTCATGGAGCATTTAACCATCCTTTAATTAATTTTTTTCATTTTAATTAACCACGGTTTATGATCTTTTTAAACTTTAAGTGCTTCGGAACTCTGGGACTCCGGTACTTTGGAGCTTCGTGATTTTTACATTAAAGGTGCTTAGAATGTCTCAAAGGATGAAATCACAGAGAGATTACTTACCATTAATTACTTCAAATAAAACATGTTTTACCATTTAATCCTCAGTGTTTTTTTAAATTTCAGTAAACCAGCACTTCGGTGCTTCGACATTGTTTGGATTTGTTGATGATTTAATCTCTCAGAGTGATGTGGCAAGATGATGTCATTGTTGATGATGTGTCATGAAAATATGAGTGACATGTGCTACCTTCAATCGTGTGAATTATATAGCCAAGAATGCCCAAAATGAGTACCACGTGTCACCATGTGTAAATATTGTCAAGTGGAAAATGACACATCAGTTGATTAATTAAAATATTTTGTGTAAATTCAAGTCTCCAGGAATCCGGAGCTTTGTGACTTTGGGATTTTTAATACTTTAAACATTTTGAGCTTGAACTCCCAAATCACAAAGTCTGGAAGTAAACTTTGTATTTCTCTGTTGTTTAAACATTTTGTAATTCTGGAACTCTGAAGTTGTGAGAGTCGTCGATCTAGATGACTGTCAAGTTTTTAACGGTTGGTATTTGATCCACCCTGTCAAGATGCAATGTAAAATATTTTAGTCTAAGAAATGATATTCCTAAAGTTTTAAAACTTTATTTTGAAAAAGACAAAATAAAAAGGAATTTGAAAAATTGATTTTTATTTGAAAAATTCATTTATGTTCTAACAGTGAACTTGAGAAAGAAGTTTATGTAGAGAAACAAGAAGGTTTTCTACTAACTGGAAAAAAGGATTATGTCCTTCGATTAAAGAAATCCATGTATGGGCTAAAACAGGCTCCAGGAGCTTGGTATTACAGGATTGACAAGCATTTGCACCAGCAAGGATTTAAAAAGGGAATAGCTAATAGAAACTTATATATCAAAGTTAAATTTAATGATTTGTTAATTATTGTAGTGTATGTTGATGATAATGTTTTTGGCGGTAACATTGAATTAATGAGTAAGAATTTTTTAGCTTCAATGCAGCAGGAGTTTGATATTTCCATGTTAGGATAACTTTCCTTCTTTCTTGGCTTAGAGATTCATCAATCGGAAAAAGGAATTTGCATTTATCAAAGTAAATATCTCAAAGAAATATTGAAGAAGTTTGGCATGGATAAATGCACACCAGTTAGCACTCCCATGACTACCAGTTTCCAAATCAGCAAGGATGACGATGCTCCAGAAGTAGATCAAACCATGTACAGGTCTATGATAGGTAGTTTACTCTATCTCTCAACTTCAAGGCCTAGCATCATACAAGAAGTAGGTTTGGTAGGCAGGTTTCAAGCCAATCCTAAGGAAAATCATGTTCTTTGGTCAAAAGAATATTTAGATATTTACAAGGCACTGTTGATTATGGATTGTTGTATCCAAAAGACACAAACCTCGTTCTCATAGCTTATAAAGATGTAGATTGGGAGACAAGAATTGATGATAGAAAAAGCACTAGTGGAAGCACATTCTTCCTTGGCAATTGTTTAGTGTCCTGGCTCAACAAGAAACAAACCTCCATATTTCTCTCTACAGCTAAAGTCGAATATATAGTAACAACATCCTATTGTACTAAAGTGTTGTGGTTTAAAAACAATCTCAAGGATATTGAAGTTCCTTGCAATCAACTTGTCTCCATCATGTGTCACAATACAAGTGTTATTAATCTCTCTAAAAATTATATTCAACACTCTAAGACTAAGCATATACCAATCAAATATCATTTTCTCAAAGAATAGGTTTAGGATCAGGTGGTCAAATTAGAGTATGTTCCTTCCAAAGAGTAGATTGCAGATATTTTTACCAAGCCATTACCGAGAGAACCTTGTGAGTATCTCAAACATAATTTGGGGGTGATCTCATCTTCCGTTCTTTAATAAAGAACATAGTTCACTACTTCGAAATGTGCACAATTGAAGTTTGATATGGCTCTCAATGGTATTATGTTTAAGGATGGATTTGTGCACATAAAGAGGCATGGAGGAGAGAATATACCAAGTCCTTCTTTGTCATTATTGTCAAAGGGGGAGAATACCTTCATAAAGGCCATTGATCTTGTAGTTGAGCACATTGAAAGGGGGAGTAGTTTGCAGTTGTGCATATTGAAAGGGGGAGCAACTTGCATGATATGGAAGTTGTGCACATTCAAAGGGGGAGAAGCTTACAGTTGTGCACATTGAAAGGGGGAGAAACCTGCAGTTGCACACATTGAAAGGGAATAACTTAGCTTAAAGGACATTGTTTTGGTTGCCATCAATGATAAAGGGGGGTTTTGTTGCACATATGGTGTCATTGATGTAAAAATATATAATGTATATGGTGCACAGAAAATATGGCACACAGGCAATGGAAGTGTGATAAAGGTAAATAAAAATATAGAGGAATATTGGGAGGCACAGAAACTACCACAGGAACGTATGAAGTGAAATCAAAGAAAACATAGTTGAATAACCCTTGTAGGCATCAATGAAAAGTGACCCTTGGATCGAGACGAAGCCAGTGCGACGAAGTGGACTGCGATGGAATATGTAGAAGTTGTATGATGGAGTTGACTATGAGGAAATATGTGGAAGTTACGCAGATGAAAATCTATAGGGCACCTTAATTTAATGTGACGAATGGCGCAATGAAGTGTGGCAAGATGAATTCCATATGAAAATCGATGAAGTGGAAGGTTAGAAGACAAGAGAGAGAGTCACCAATGGACGCTAACAATTTGATGGGAAACTGGGTGAGCCTTCTGCATATAACTACCTAGAATTTGATCTGGTCAATATCTGTCCACAATGTAATTGGCATCCATCCACATACTTTATTTAGACAAAAGTGTAACTAATAAGACTTTGATCTAGTCAAGATTTGTCCACAATGTAACTATCATGCGTCCACATACTTTATTTAGATAGAAGTGTAAATGATGAGACTTTGATCTGGTCAAGACTTGCCCACAATATAATTGGCATGCGTCCACATACTTTATTTATATAGAAGTGTAACTGACAGGACTTTGATCTGGTCAAAATATGTCCATGATGTAATTGTTATGCATCCACATACATGAAGGGGAACTCAGGAAAAAACATTATAAATAAGGATGTGCTTGGTTCGATTGATGAACTAATAATGTGAGGGAAAAAGGTTCAGTAACTATTCAAAAGAATTGAACTAGAGATTTTTCAGTTGTTCTTAATTGTAGAGAAAAGTATTGAAAAGGTCCAGTTCTGTAAGAAA
>SNQJ01S0183764.1:0-12964 GCA_010110895.2 Picea sitchensis | reverse complement strand
CTCATTGGCAATCATCTTGCATCCAACAAGAATGATCATGATTGGGTCTTGATTGGATGAGTTTAGTCAATGTTCAACTTCAAAACATCATTCACATTGACAGGAAGTGCTCGTACCTTAGGGTCCATTAACCTCATTGGCGAGTTCCTTTGTGCCTGGTAGGTATTTTCCTTATTGACATATGACCAGCTGACTCTCTCCCATTCTTCGACTTCAAATCATTTTCCGGTGGGAGGAGCGTACATGATAGGTGGGTTGCAAGTAGCAATTGCAGGTGGGAACATATGGGTAAATCCTCATTTCAGTAGATCAGTCGAGGCACCATGCATATTGACTCCATTGCCCAGTGGATAGGCACATTGGTCTATAGGTTGGATTTTTCAGAGATCATCTATTCACAGATACAGAGTGCAAAGATTCTGATATTTTTGACATCCCACAAGGGGATCTCGTCCCCTTGAGTCGCCATTGTTAACCCCTAGAGTTTCCTATGCAAATGGAGAGTTAAGATCTAGCTAGCTTCCATTGAGATGGTAGTCAGAGATAGGTTTTCATAGAAATTAGAGGCAGGCTTTCACAAAGGTTAAAGGCAAAGGCATGTTCATTAGTTTTGGGGAAAATTGTTATTTTTAGCAATCTTCCTACTTATTAGGAGCCAAAGTTCGGAGGTCCGCATGACAGAGATGATCATGTATTTGGCATCCTTGCGAGATTGCGATGCCAATGAGTTTTTTTCCAAATGACACGCAAGACACTATTGTTTTTAGCAGTTAGGGTTTCAAGGCTCATATGATGATTTCGCGCACATATTTGGATTCCTTGTAGCAAATCGAATCCGATGAGCCTGATCTCATTGACATGAGAGAAGTTGTTATTTTTAGCAATGCCTATTTTTAGGTGTGCTATATTTGGCAATGTTCTCCTAGTAGTGCCTGACATTTTTCATATTCTACTTTTTTTAGGGAGACTACTATTTTTAGCATGCCTATTTTTAGCAACGTTATTATTAGCAGGTATGGTCACCATGCAACAAGCGAAGGTGTCATGTGGATGACATGTGGCAATGTGTTTTGAAGCAAACCCCAGACGCCCTAATATCAAGGAAACCCTAGGCGCCTTATTGGGTAAATTTAGCAGTGGACCAATTTTATGTGTTGATTTATCATGTTAATATGCAGATTTTCAAGTAATTTTCAGCACAGGAAGCATTAGGGACGCCCCCTATGATTGGAAAAGCACCAATTCAAACGAAGAAACAATTAGCTAAAGACCTAGGGCCGGGTGTTTATTAGTTATTACTCAAATTTTCCTTGTTGCAGGTCTTGAAATCATTGTTGTCCCATACTGCAGATTTGAGTGATAACGGTACTATAGTTTGTTCAAGTCTCAACCAAGGGATACTTGCTTATTAAGGGCGCTAAAAGTTTTTCAAGGGTCGCATACTCAAAACTTATCAAGGCTTTTTCTAGGAGAGCTTCTTGATCCTTGTACACATTTGTATATTCTTGATTATATGTCTTTTTCTTGTATATATTTTCTTATTAATATAAGCGCAATTTACAATGGAAAAAAAGCAGTAGAAATTATTACAGAGGCACAAAACAAAGAAGAGTTTAAGTTTAAGAACTCATTGGGAATCACTAATAACAAAATAAATATTTTAGCAAAAATAATGTAACACTTATTTTGTAAGACTTAGATCCTAGGAAGTCATTAGTTTTAAGCTATAAATAAAGTGTAATGGTTGGACAAAGTTAATGATGTCTTAGTACAAGGTTGCAATAAGGTGATTGTGATGTAATAAAGACGTGAGCAAATACGAAACAAGGCTTCTTCTTCTATACATACATGTGTTTGTTAAAAATTTTACATTCTCATTTAACCATAGACAATGTCACATCATTGTCACCCAACCAGAGGTATCCACATATGCCACCCCAAGCACAATAACCTTTTCTTAGATAGAATGATTCTGGCAAGTCCACACTAGAACCAACAGATAAACCCTAACCAGAAACACCACTGTTGCAGCAGCAACACAATACCAATAAAGCGTACCTTTACCAAGAGAAGCGCACAAGAAGAAGATACCAGAAAGACTTGCACCCTAGCTGCCATTGTTGCTCCTTAGACTTGCGCCCTAGCTGTTGCCACAGTTCCTCCTTAAACTTGCGCACTGTTTTGTGAGTGAGTGCGTGTGTCCAAATGAGCTAGGCGCCTCCTTATTTATACTAGCCAGTCCAAGTGACTTTTCCAAGTGGGGTCGACTTCTCTTTCTGGAGCCTTCGAATACTTTATTATTATTCTCCTTGGGTCGACTTCTCTTCTAGGGTTTTCACACATCTGTTTAATGGTTCTCTTACTCCCGAAATATTCTATTCTAAGTACAAAGGTTACACTTGGAGGTTAATACCTCCTGCAGCTACCAAAACATCAACATTCCCTCTTAGCTAGGGAGGTATTAACTAAGATGTTCTTCATGTAATGGTCTCAAACACATCCATCCATCTCACATGGCATGGGCAAGACTCACATGGTATTACAGACCAGTCTACAGGTAGCATCACCATAACCACACAGGCTATCTCATGATCAAAACAAATCATGTCACAAGTATCACCATCATAGCCACACATGTTATCTCATGATCAAAACAGATAATGTCACAAGTATCACCATCATAGCTACAAAGGCTCTGTCATAGTCACACATAGACTATCTGATGGTCATGTTAGAGTCATGCATCTGGGACCTCATCAACACATGTATTCAAACTTTACCCTTGACAGAGGCTTGGTCAACACATCTGCTATTTGCTCGTCTGTAGCGACATAATGGAGCTTCACTGCTCCCTTCTGCACAATATCTCTGATATAATGGTACCCAATCTCGATATGCTTGGACTTGTCATGAAACACCAAGTTCTCTGACAACTTCACACAACTCTGGTTGTCGCACCAGATACAAGTCGCCTCTAACACGAGATCAAACAATCCTGCAAGGAGCTTCCGAAGCCACACTGCTTCACTGCTAGCTAAACACACTACTATATACTCTGCCTCAGTCGTACTGAGCGCCACTCTAGTCTGTTTCCTGCTAAACCATGAGATCATAGTTGATCCCATACTGAAGCAACATCCAAATCTATTCTTCTGGTCTGCGACAGTACCGGCCCAATCTTAATCAGTATAGCCTTGCGGGCTTATCTCATGATCATAAACATATATGATTCCATAATCAATTGTACCTTTCAGGTACCTCAACACATGCTTTGTCGCAACCAAGTGAACACGTCTTGGTTCAACCATATACTGACTCAAAGTGTTCACCGCAAAGCATATATCTGGTCTAGTGTTCGTCAAATACATCAACAAACCAATCTTCATGTACATGGTGACATCCACTATCTCTAAAGAAGTATCACTCAATAACTCCAGGTCCGTCACCATCGGTGTGGGCATGGATTTACAATCCATCATATCAAATCTCTTCAGGATTTTTACCACATATTTTCCTTGGGACAGGAAAATCTCATCCAATTTCTGCCACACCTCTAGACCCAAAAAGTAATGCATCATACCCAGGTCTTTCATTTCGAACTTAGATACAATCTTTCTCTTGCATTATGTGATGAGCTTCTCATCCCCTGTTAGAAACATGTCATCCACATATAACAGTAGTATCACTGGTCCACTATCCTCAGCCTTGTAGTAAATATTAGGATCGACTTTACTCTTGGTAAAGCCCAAGCTCATAAGAAAACTGCCAATTCTACCATACCATGCCCTGGGTGCTTGTTTCAACCCATACAAGGATTTCTTCAATCTACGCACATGAGTTTCTCTGTCATGTGTCTCGAATCCTTGTAGTTGCTCCATGTACACTTCTTCTTCCACTACACCATTCATGAAGGTTGTCTTCACATCCATTTGATATACCTTCCATTTCATCACTGCAACTATCACAAGTATAGCTCTAATCGAAGTGTACCTCGCCACAGGAGCAAATGTCTCCTCATAATATATTCCTTCTTTCTGGGAGAATCCACGAGCCACGAACCTTGCTTTGTATTTCTCAATACTGCCATCTACTGAGTGTTGTGTCTTGTAAATCCATTTGGAACTCACAACTGTTTTCTCCTTCAGTCTCGGAACCACATCCCAAACATCATTCTTAATGATGGACCGGTAATCCTCAATCATGGCATCCTTCCATACATTCTTTTCTACAACCTCTTCATAACAGGTAGGCTCAGCATCAATGATATCACATAACCATGCCACATAACTGGAATATGGTCGAGGTCTCTTGCTTTCTCTAAAAGATCCATCCGGAGCACCATACTTCTCGGCATCCTGAATAATCTCACGAGCCCAAGTTGGTCTTCTTTTCTTTGTAATCGATTATGCAGGTCTTTGTGGTTCTTCCATGTCATCATCCTCTGGACCATGCTCCTCTGGCACAACATCATTACCAGCATCTAAGTCTGCAAGTCTAGGAGCTTCAGGCTCCTCATCATGGATCTCATTTGTATGATGTTGCCTTGATCTACTGAAGGTTGCATCCTCATCGAAGATAAAATCTCTGCTAATCTTGATCTGTCTGTAACCAGGGATGTAGACTTTGTATGCCTTCGATGTTTCACTATATCCAACAAATACACTCTTCTTGCCTGAAGGATCCAACTTTGATCTCTTATCTTTGGGAACATGCACATACACTGGACAGCCAAATATCCGCAGGTGGTTGACCTCTAGCTTTTCTCCTGTAAACATTTCTTCTGGTGTCATGTTCCCAAGTGCACGGTGAGGACTTTTGTTCTACACATAAACAACAGTCTGGGTTGCTTCTACCCATAGGTGCATAAGCAAGTCTTGATCATGAATCGTGGCCTTTACTGCCTCCATTATCGTACTGTTCTTTTTTTCTGCCACACCATTCTGCTGAGGATTGTAGGGAGTAGAGAGCTCCCTCTTAATCCCAACTTCTCTACAGAATGTTTTGAAGTCATCTGAGGTGAACTCTCCTCCATTATCTGACCTCAAAATCTTTATCTTCCTTTCAAAAAAGATTTTCTACAAGAGCTTTGAATTCTTTGAATTTGCTAAATACTTCACCTTTTGATTTCAAGAGATAAATCCAAGTCTTATGTGAGAGATCATCAATAAATGAAACATAAAATACACACCCGTTAAGTAAAGTGGCTAACATCAGTCCACACACGTCTGAATGTGTTATCACATGAAGTTGTCAAGGGTCACAGCGGTTGTCCAAATCTTTTGCTTGCACAAGAAACAACCATAAGCACAAGCGCAACATTCAAAGCAGTCTATTTTGGGGCTGAAATACAAGCAGTGGTCAGGCTCAATTTTCAATGACGGAGATCCCAAGAGCAGTTCAGATCAGCGGCTCGGGTGTATTCGGCATGTCAAAGTTGCGCAAGGTTTAAAAACCAGGTGGAAGCCTCGAAGTCACAGATCAATCGCCATGCGTCCTTCCATATCAGACGATCAAGATTCACTTCGAGAGTTTTGGCTTCTCCACTCCCATTTTCCTCCGAAGTGCTTTTGCCCGATAACACACATCAAGCGCCACGCGTCCTTTCAAATCGAACGATCATGATTTACTTCGGGAGTTTCGGCTTCCCCACTCCCATTTTCCTACGAAGTGCTTTGGCCCGAAATCAGAGATCAAGCGCCACGCGTCCTTTCAAATCGGACGTTCATAATTTACTTCGAGAGTTCAAGCTTCGGGAGTTTCGGCTTCTCCACTCCCATTTTCCTCCGAAGTGCTTTTGCCCGAAGTTGCAGATCAAGGGCCGCGTGTTCCTCTAGATCGGACGATCAGCATTTACTTCGGGAGTTTCGGCTTCTCAACTCCCATTTTCCTCCGAAGTGATTTTGCCCGAAGTTGCAGATCAAGCGCCGCGTGTTCCTCCAGATCGGAAGATCAACATTTACTTCGAGAATCCTGACTTCGGGAGTTTTAGCTCCTCCCCTCTCGCTTTCATCTGGAGCGTTTTCTCCCGAAGACCACAGACCGTTGTCGCGTGTCCATCCAAATCTAAAGGTAGTAGTTTGCTTCGAGACTCCAGGCTTTTGGAGTTTCAACTTCCTCGCTCTTGTTTTCATCCAGAGTGTTTTCTCCCGGAGTTAACAGATCCCTACCGTGTGTCCTCCTCAGATCGACGGTCGTTGTTCACTTCGGAGCTCCAGCTCTACATGCATACCGCCCCCGAGCTCTGAAGTGCCAAAGTACGTGGCAGTCATCAGTCTGGATATGTGGTGCTCTCATCAGTCATGACACCTGGGATCCATCTGGGGATGACACATGGCACTCAGTCTAGGCACCTTTGGGCATATCATCCGCTTGTTTTCAAGTGACATGTGTCACCTCTCTTTTCATGACACGTCAGCATAGTGACGTAAGGCCACCACATCAGATCATCCTCCAGGAAATGTTCTTGTTCAATGCCAAAATTAGCACCATCTCCCAGCGCGGTTAGAATGATCCTAAAGTTGGCAGGCGGATAAACTTTAGCGGTGGCGCTAAATTCAGCAGGAGCGCCCAGATCGCAGATCGCGACCAGATCAACGGCCACATTTCATTGCGGGGACGCAACATGCTCGAACGATCAAATTCTTGAGCGGTCCCGTAATTGAAACCATGGTATAGTAAAAGAGCTACATGGAGGAAGGTGGTGAATTGCGGGCTCAAAAGTGGTGTGAATCCAAACCACCTTTGACGACCCCACAATCACATGCTTATATAGCGTCTAATCACGTGGCGGCCCCCTAGGCATTGAGCCTCGTCCCGATCCCTAAAAGGATTCAGTTAATGGAAAAGGACTAGTAGCTGAAACCTCAACTCAATCCATAAATTGAAGGCATAGAAGCCATGGCCGAGAGGACTAGACTGTCAGCCCGTGGTACCACAGAGGGCAGAAAGGCCCATGTTGATCTGAGTTTGTGTTTGACAAAGGAATACACGCACAGTCTGACAGAAGAATGCGCAGACGAAAGCATTGAACGAGATAGCCAGGTCACACTTCTGGCAGTTGTGGACTGAGTTGATTACAAATAGATCAGTCTTTATTTTGGGGAGCGGGGGGGTGTTCTTCAGAGGAGGGAGAACCGAGAGAGTTTTTAGGAGCAGGGCTCTGTAATTTTTCATTTTGTATGCCTGAGGGCTTGGGTTGTAAATATATGTTATTGAAGATTCCTTTGAATCGTTTTTATCAGACCGTCTTCTTAGTGTACACGCTATTTCTGTTTTCCTTCTTGTATGAATGTAATCTCTTTGATTTATGGATTCCTGAGGCGATGGAGGTTTTGTTGCTATCATGCCCATCTTTCATGGTTCGTCATATTTTCTCTGTTTTTCTTCTTGTCTAAATGTAATCTCTCTGATTTATGGATCCCCGAGGCGATGGAGGTTTTGTTGCTATCATACCCATCTTTCATGGTTCGTTAGATTTTCTTTGTTTTCCTTCTTGTCTGAATGCAATCTCTCTGATTTATGGATCCCTGAGGCGATGGATATTGTGTTACTATCATGCCCATCTTTCATGGTTCGTCAGATTTTCTCTGTTTTTCTTCTTGTCTGAATGCAATCTCTCTGATTTATGGATCCCTGAGGCAATGGAGGTTTTGTTGCTATCATGCCCATCTTTCATGGTTCATCAAATTTTCTCTGTTTTTCTCATTGTCTGGATGTAATCTCTCTGATTTATGGATCCCTGAGACGATGGAGGATCTGTTGCTATCATGCCCATCTTTCATGGTTCATCAGACATTTTCTGTCTTCTTCTCCTCATCACCACATTAATCCTTTTGTCTGATAGGCAGTTTAAATGCCTTCCTTATCTACGATACTTATGACTCCATAGCCCAATGGTCCCGAACTGATTTGCAGTCACTTCTGTTATCTTTTCCTCTCTCTACAGTCTCACTGATCCACCTTCTCAAACCATTTTAATCCTTTTACTTTATCTTGATGGGTACTGAGCTTATCCTCTTGCAGTCAAAGGGTGATTCTCATTGCTAACAGAATGTACGATGTCCAAAACTCCTTTGGCTTTGTTGTCACTGTTTGGAAACAAATTCTTCATGTTCTTGCCATGTGCGCATCCTTTGCATGTTCCTTCATGATCCACTTGAATCTCTAGAAAACCTGTTACCATCTTGCTTATGATAGATAATGCTTTGTAGAGTAAGTGAGCAAACCCTCTATGCCATAGCTCACTTGGATTTACTGTGTTGTGTACTAATGTTGAATCTGAGTGTCCCTTTAACTTGTATAGACCTCCTTCTTGGACACCAATCACAATAGGCATCACCAAGAGTCTTTCTTCTTTGCCACATGAGAACTTCACCATCAATAAAAGCGACTCTAAATCCTTTCTCTTCCAACGCTAAGATGGAAAGGAGACTTTTCTTTAAACCGAGTACATACAAGACATCCTTTATCTTCAAGGGTTTTTCCGGAATCTAACTTGTAGGAGGTTTCTCCTACTCCTTTGATGGGATATTGATAGTCATCACCGAGCTTCACCTTATGAGGCGAATCTTTTTGAACCAGATCTGAGAGAGAATCCTTGTAACCGGTCAAGTGCTTAGAAGCACCATTATCAACAAGCCATGTGTCACTTCCATGAGTGACAATTCCTGTAAGAGTTGATATCAATAAATGTTCTTCACTTGAATCATAATCTTTTGTTCTCTGAGCAGGTTCATCATCTTCTACGGCATGAGCATGATGCTTCTTATTTTGTCCTTTGGCTTGCTCTTTCTTGAGAGGACAATTTCTTGCAATGTGTCCCATCTTCTGGCAACAGTAGCATTTGTAGCTAGAGCAATCCTTTTGAGACTTTTGTGACCTTTGGAACTTCTTGGGGGGATGATCTTCTTTCCTGCTCTTTCCTTTTCTTGCATGTACTGCTAGAGCTTGATCATCATTTCCCAACTTCTCTTCTCTTACTGCCAGTCTAGCTTCTTCCTGAGTGCAATCTCCACACGGCTTGCTGAACTTTGTTAGCTTTCTTCTAGAAAAGATTCCTCGAATAAATGATTCCCAATATTTTTGGAGACCATTCAATGTAGTCATTACTAGCTCTACTTCTTCAACTGTGTCTCCAATAGCTTCAAGTTGTTCTTTGATTTGAGATACCCTTGTGAAGTAAGATTGAATGGTTTTTGAATTCTACATCTTCACATTCTTGAGTTGTGTCCTCAAGGTCATCTTTTGGTTGATATTCTTGCCTTCATACAAACAAGATAAGGCATCAAACATTTGTTTCAAGGTCTTCAATGATGAGACATGTGGGATCAAGTGATCCTTGATAGAATCTGCAGTGATCCTCTTTGCCTTAACCAGATTCTTCTTGTGCTTTGCCTTAGCTTTGTATCCCTCTGGCTCTGAAACTTCTTCTTCAATAAAACCTTCTAGATCATTTTCCTCTAAAATGAGCATCACTCTATACTTCCATGCTCGGAAGTTGTTAGCACCCTCAAGCTTTTCATCAAGCTTAGTATTGATAGTCATTTTTTCCCAATAATCAACTTCAACTCGGCCTTTAAATGCCAGATGCCTTGACCTAGGGTTTTTATGAGAAAACCCTAATTTTTCAACTTCAGAAATTTGTAGATCTGATCCAGGGAAAAGATGCGCCCTACTTAGGCGACCTTCTTGGTGTGTGCAGTAAGTTCTCAACGAGCATAACAATGGGGGAAATTGAGGATCTTCCTTCCAGTGGTTAGACTGTAATGAAGGAAACCAGCTCTGATACCATGTTAAAATTTTGATATGCTTGTTTAACCATAGACAACATCACATCATTTTCACCCAGCCATAGGCATCCACATATGCCACCCCCAAGCACAATAACCTTTTCTTAGATAGAATGATTCCGGCAAGTCCACACTAGAACCAACAAATAAACCCTAACCAGAAACACCATTGTTGCAGCAGCAGCACAATACCAATAAAGCGTACCTTTACCAAGAGAAGTGCACAAGAAGAAGATACCAGAAAGACTTGCGCCCTAGCTGCCACTATTGCTCCTTTGACTTGCACCCTAGTTGCCACTGTTGCTCCTTTGACTTGCACCCTAGCTGCCACTACTGCTCCTTTGACTTGCACCCTAGCTACTGCCACAGTTCCTCCTTAGACTTGCGCATTGTTTTTGAGTGAGTGGGTGTTTCCAAATGAGCTAGGCACCTACTTATTTATACTAGCCAGTCCAAGTGACTTTTCCAAGTGGGTTCAACTTCTCTTATTGGAGCCTTCGAATACTTTATTATCGTTCTCCTTGGACCGACTTCTCTTCTAAGGTTTTCACACGTTTGTTTAATGGTTCTCTTACTCCCGGAATATTATATTCTAAGTACAAAGGTTACAATTGGAGGTTAATACCTCCCGCAGCTACGAAAACATCAACAGTATTCACCTCATGTTATTGAAGATAATCCAGTACATCGTTGTTTCTCAACACATAAATCTATCCACATGTTTGTTTGAATATTTCTAGCATCTTCTTTGCAAGCGAGATCACAATTTTGGCAAACTGACAAGCTCTTCATCACTATTCTCAACAATTGCTTCAACAATTTTCTCAACAACGATGGGTTGCAACAACAAATGATGCACTATAAGCCATGCAAAACATTGTAACCCAAGACTTCATGGCCCTTCTCTTTGATAAATAGATCACAACATCACCATCTCAAGAAAGGTAATCAACAACAATGAACAAGATGATCATCACCGCACACCTACATATTTCCCACATGTTACAACCATATTTGGTTTCTCTTTAATAGGGTAAAGGCACATACACCTAGCTTTGACTAAGGTAATAGGAGGTAACAAGACTTCTTGTCTTCCCACACCATTCACCTTCTTAGGTCAAAGAGCCATCAAGAACCCATTTAAAATATTTGTGATCACGCTCTCTATCCTATTAGCTTGGATGCTATCACCAAGCACACTAGGATCCATCCCTACCAATCTCTAGGTTTTGTCATAAAGGAATACCCAATTATCAAATTCTGAATCCAATAATGACACCAAACATTGGAATTGAGAGTAGAATCCTCCTATTGTTGCAAATTTGAAATAAGTTAGAGTTAATCAACAAATAATATTATGAGTGCATGTGAAATAAATGAATGAGAGAAAGAAAGGAACAATGACAACATCATCCACTATACTCATAGACTATGCAATATGTACATGTTATCACAAAATCTAGTACTTGTGCAAATCCTTCACAAGATGCAAGAGAAGTGTAACATATGGAAGTACTTGCCACTATCACCATAGAAATTACTTCCCTCCTTTTAGTGAAGGATTGAGATCCAACACAAGGGAGGCTTCCCTAGCAACCTCACGGAATCCTATAGAAAGGATGAATCAAGTCTATGGCCTCCTATCTTGGTTACTTGATTATACCACCAACTAGGTCAAGGTTCGATTGTGAAGACAAGGTGGTTTAACAAAGCAATTTCCAAATTTGTGTGAGGTTATCTAAGACAATAAGAAATATTTACCAAATTCAATAAGTCAAAAGAATGCCCCAAAACACTACTTATCAAAGAAAAAGTTATGGCTGTAATAAAACTTGTCAATAAAAGATGATTACATCAGCAACATTACAAGTTATGATAGAAAAAATATAGCAGACCTAAAACAAATAAAATGCAATGAAAGATAGATGAAATGAAAGCTAAACAAATAAAATGCAATGAAAGATAGATGAAATGAAAGCTAAGACTAACATGTTAAATAACCAAAGCTTGCTGAAACATAAAATGGCATGAAACTACTTCAAAATGTGCAAGACGTCAAGCCCTAGTTGGCTGAAAACTACAACAATTATGCAATGAATGATGTGAAGGGGTATCCTAGAGTGAAGGATGCTACAAACAGTAGACATTAGGCTAATAATGGTTGAAGGATGAAGAAGGAATGCAAGTAAAGCTAAATCTACCATAAGACGTCAAAAGAGAGGAGGGATTAAGGTTTAGGTCACTTGCAATGAAGAAAAGACTATTGCCGTCTAGCTTTCTTGGGCATATGGAGTCAAAGAAATGCAACTTCTATAGAGAGCAAAGACAAGAGAAAACTCAAGAATCAAACCCTTACAAAGTCCACTCACAAGCCCTAGGTATTGATTCTTTAGAATTGCAACTTAGGGGAGTCCACTACAAGCCCTAATAGGTCGTCCTATGTCTTCTAAAGACCTTTAGCAAGAGATCAAGATGGATTTAGGTCAAAACCCTAGAGGAGTCCACTCACAAGCTCTAGAATTTTAGCCTACAACGATAAGACTAAGTGAGTCCACTTACAAGCCCTAGAAGTATCCTTTATGGTGTACATGTAACAGCCATTTCCTGAAGACAGGACAATGGAAGGAACATAGATGGAATGTGTTAAGTATGGAAGGGAATGGTACATTACCCCTATCATAGTATCAAGGCCTGCCAGCAATACCCTTGTTCCCCAAGAGTGACAACACTAGGCTAGGGCACATATAATGGCCACCAAGGTGAAACAAGGAAAAAAGCATAACTTCCAAGCATCATGATCCATTATCTGACTTCAATCCATGATCCTTACCCAAATGCCCAATGTATTAAATATAACACTTTGTATGAAATAATGACTAATGTACCTCACGTGTGTTGGGCCACCATCATCAGATGAACCATGTTGATCAAGTGAATGAGCTGAGCAATGATGAGGGGGGAGGCATCTGAGGGGCTGCTTTTCTGTAGAAAATGTTGATCATCATCTCTGGGATCATTGTCTGCAATGTGGATCATGGAGAATGATCTCCTCTAGTTACCCCTAGGTGAGAGGGGGTACTAGACTAATAGTACACATGCTCAACAAAGATGGAGGTGGCACACAATACACAATGAGAAGACCCCATTCATGATGAAAGATCAAATCAAGATAGAGA
>SNQJ01S0183763.1:0-18954 GCA_010110895.2 Picea sitchensis | reverse complement strand
CATCTCCTCCCTCATTTTGTACCATACAAACTAGTACTCCAGGAGGTGAAATATCAAATAGTGATCCATGGATTAGGAGAGATGTTATACCAAGGAAAGAAGGAAATATGGCCACCACCCCCACTGTATGTTGGGATCTACTCATTTTTTAACACCAAGAAAGAAAAAGAAGAAGTAAACACCTTGCTTTTGTACCATTTTGGAGAGGAGATGTTAAGGATACATGATGCAAAGGGAGTCATAAAAGAACATTTCAATAAGGTAGGATTTCCTTGGGAATACACAGTAGATGTCTGGGAGGAAGAGGAGGTACATCGCAACGCAAGAAATTATGACAAGGTCACCTTCAAGAGATGAGGAAATCCCTTGGGAATGATTGCAGATGAAGATAAAGAATGAGAAGAAGCTAGAAAGAATGAATAAGAAGAAGAACTAGAAATGACTTCTCCCATTTACGCTTCTGCACATTCAGGATCAACAGAGGAAGTAGAGACACTGGTGGATAAAGAGAGAAGGAAGAAGGAGAAAGTTCACAAGAAAAAGAATGACACCACTGAGAAAAATAGGAAACTTGTTGAAGAATCCAAAGCCAAATATAAAGTAGAAGTTGTAGTAAAGGAAACTTCCCGAAAAGAAGTTGAGAAAAAGGTTGCAGCAACAACGAAAGAAGAAATAGAGAAGGCATCAAAGAATCTTCAGATAAAGTGATAGAGGAAGAGCAGATAAAGAAATATGAAGAGTCTAGGAACAATGAGACAATCCCAATGGACAGTCATATCCCTAAGATATCAACAACTGGTGCCGATGGATTAATTTTGGGACTAGGTACTTCATTCAGGCCAAATGATGTACCTTGTTAGCACTGAGAGTCACCCTCATATTGTAAGAGGATAAGCCCAGTACCCATCAAAATGTTTGGTGGAGGTAGGTTTTATGAATGGAGTTCAAATGGACATAGCTCAGTACAAGAACTTTTTAACACAAGAACCAGACTAGCAATGCATACGGAAATGAGGTCCTCATTAACTTCAGTCAATGATTTGAGGTTAAGGGTGAGCAGAAGGAAGACTTAGTGAGAAAAGTGCACAAGTTTTCCATGAGAATCCGGCCTTCAAGTAGCTTGGTGAAGAAAAACCCAGGCCCAAGAGCACTCTTGAACTCAAGTTTCAGACACCAAAATATGTCACAACAACATAATAATCAAACCTTCATTACCATGAGACTAAAACAAATCGTCTAGATCTTCCATGCACGAGCATTTCAACACAAGGGAAAATAAGATAACAACAATAAAGTACCAGAACAGGTCACATCAACATTATAATCAAACCTACATTACAATACAACTAAAACCCTCGTTTGAATCCTCCATGCTCGAGTGTTTCAGCACAATTTACACAAAAAGATGAAAGAAGTTGACTTCTATTAATGCGAAAGTCTCAAGTCTTATACATAACTAGAGAATATCTCTGGTATCAAAATATTACAAAATAAGGAGCTCTGTTCAACCATTCGACCACCATAACAAATTCTTAAACTGATCTACTAATACTTAGATCAATCCTCAATTGCTAGAAGTTTGATATGATTTAGCCATACCGTCTAAATATTTCCACCTGTGTACCTTCTCTGTTGGACTTTGCATGTATCTTCCTCGAGCTAACAGTACTGTCTCATCGGCCATGGATTCCATGTCTTCTATTTATGGAGTGAGCCGAGGTTTCAACAATCAACCTTCGTCCACTAATTGATATCTCCTCAGGATCGACACGAGGCATGATAACTAGGGGGTGACTTCTTACTGTGATTGGGTATGATGTTGAATGAACACGTGAATTCGGAGACATCGAAAGCAGTATGGAACCATATCGCTTTTGATCCTGAAATGCACTACCTTCCGTCACATCGCTCTCCCCAAAAACCACGGCTTAGATTTCATCCCACTCAAATATTTTAACGTCCGAGCATGTTGTGGTCTCGAAATGGAGTGCGGTCGTTGGTCTAGTCACGATATGAGATATGGGTAGTCCCGCTATTTTAGCACCATCGCTAAAGCCTTACCTGCCCACCAAATTTAGAAAATATTTAATTATGCTTGAGGGAGGCGCCAATTTTGTTGCTAGGGAGATTTGATGCTGAACAAGAATATTTCCCGGAGAACAACTTCCCGAAGTTGACGCAGTGACCTGACATCACTGTGCTGATGTGTCGTGGAAAGGAAGGTGATACATGTCACTTGGAAACACGCGGATGATATGCCCAAAAGTGCTTGGACTAAGTGCCACGTGTCAGCGCGAGATGGACAGGTGGTGAAAGAACTGAAACTCTGCAGCAGAAACACTTTGGGAATTTGCAAACAAGGAGGGAGCGAGAACATCAAAGCTCCAAAGTTAGGAGCATATCTGAGCCACTAGATTTGGGAGGACACATGACAACGATCCATGCACTTCGTGGGAATGTGTTCTGGAGGAAACCAAAAAGGGAGGAGCCAAAACTCTAGAAACCCAAAATGGAGAAGAAAATCATGACCATTCGTTGGAGACAAACATGCGACAGAGATCCACATACTCGGGAATGAGGGGATGGAGGATTCGTTGACCAAGATTTGTCCAGAGTTCCAAAGAGATACGAAGCTGAAAACGTGGCCATTGATGGCATAGACACACAAAAAAGATCTGTGCACTCCAGAAAAATCATTTCAGAGAAAATCGAGAGGAGAAGTGCCAAAAATCCTAAAACGCGAACTCCAAAGTAAATAATGATCGTTAGATCTAGAAAGACACATCGCAGAGATCTGTGCACTCTAGGAGAAATTACTCCAAATGAAAATGAGAAGGAAAGTACCAAAATTCCTAAAGCCCGAACTCCCGAAGTAAATCATGAGTGTCCGTTGGAGAAGGACGTGTGGCGCTTGATCTGTAACTTCGGGCAAAGGTCACTCCGGGGCTTTCGTCTGGTCGTTAAACCTCGCACAACTTTGAAATTATGAATGCACGAGAGCCACTAATCTAAACTTCATATGGGATCTTTGTTGTTGAAAACTGAAATTTCCTTTTTTCTTGCTTCGAGCCCGCAATAGACCGCTTTGAAAGCTGTGCTTTGTGCTCATGGCTGCTTCCTATGTAAAAAAGGATTTGGATGACTTGTTGTGAGCTTAGGAAACAAAATGACCAGTAATTTGAGAAAAAAAGATGATGAGTGCTCATCCTTCTTTGAGAAAAACAGAAAATCTTCAGACCGGGACTTGGTCAGGAAAGACACCAAGGGAAACCAAGTCATCAACAAAGGGGGGAAACGACTTTATCAGTTAGAGGGAAAGATTCTAATACTTGGTGGTGCATAAGAGAGATAGAGATATGAGGCAAGGGTATAGAATTAGGTATTAAAAACAAACACATACGACCCTTGACAACTTCTTGTTATAACATTGGCTCCACAGGGGATGGCATGCTCCCTGTGAGCTGCCAAGAACAAGCAGTTTCAGTGCCTTAAATTTTGGGTTATGGAGTCGAGCTCAAATACATTTGGCTGAAGATAGAAGGATGAAATGTACACTACTCAACTTAAAAAGAAAACAAACACACATGCTCCAAAAGGAACTTATTTATGTACAATCCTAAAATAACTGATTTTTACAATGTGCTAGGTGAAAACAAACTTCCACCAGAGCCATTCGAGTAACTTCCTAACTGAAAACGTATTTACTCTGTCACTGATCAGGAAGAGATAATAGAAATATGAAAAAAAAATAATTACATTCTTCAGATTACCTCCCAATGTTGAAGGTATAGCAAAGCTTGAAGGCTTCAATACATGGAAGAAATGCAACTCCATGTACTCCCCTATAGGGTCATAAAATAGGTGATAAAACTTACTGGGTTGGTAACAAAAATCATGCTCTTCTTTACAGTTGCTCACATATGGTTGAATGTTTTTGGAAAGCACATGTGAGTGAATGGATGATGTGGGTTGTTGGTACACTTCTCTTTTATCTTCTCTGATAACATCTGATAGCTGATGGCAAGAAATCTCCTAATGTATATCAATGAATGGCTCTTTCTCTTTATCATGTTTCTCTTGGTAAAAGCTTTCATTTTCATTAGAAATCTAGTCGCTAATGCTTTCTTCTTGTAAGACAAAAAACACCTCAGCATCTTCATCATTGTCTCCATAATGATCAAATAAAGGAGGATTCGCAAATGACATACCAAGAGGTATCTTCTACCCAACATGAGAAAATTGTTCTTCATTATTAAACACATGATGCCTTTCAAGATTCAATATAGGAAGCAATATATTATCATCACCATATGAGTCAAAAATAGGCTGCTCATATCTAGTTTTTTTAGAGACAGGGTTACAAAGAGTATCAGCTTGCAGAAAAGACTCAATTTCTGCACTTTCCTTATTGAGACAACAAACAAAGTTTTCATCAGATGCAGATGAACAAGGAAGATAAAGAGTTTATTCCTCATCTAAGGAATCTTATTCATTCTCACATCCTTCATAAGAATCAATTATATCCTGAACACAGTCTTTATACTCCTCACAACAACTATGACAAATTAACTCAGAGGAATAAATTTTTTGACAATGAATATTGAAAGCTGCATGAAACTCTTCGAGTGAAGAAACACTAGAAATCTCAAGGGAGTGATACCAAATACCAGAATCTCCTTCGAGAGAGTACATAAAAAAACTTCTTATGTATGTTTTCATGTTGGATGTCAAGTTGTTGCAACAAAGCATGAAACCCTAGAACATGTTCAAGAGGGTTGTCATTCTCACCTTCATAAAATCTTGGCAGCAACTCTTTCCATTCATCAATTTGAGGCATAGGATGTAGATAACCAACTATAGATGAGAAATTTAGCGGAGAAAACCTCCTGGCCAAGATAGCTTCCATAGCCATTTGATTTGTCTCCCTCCAGTGGAGTCACCAACAAATTATGAATAATGGAGTCGCCATGGTGAAAGATAAGAAGTCAGAGTAATGTCTCTAGCTCCAGTTCACCATCTAAAATTCGATCTCCTCATTGTCGTTCTCCTAGGGAATATATATTCACTTTCGCCCTTGGTAGTGGTGCCATGAATGTTAGAATTGATATTCACCCTCGGACTGCAAGAGGATAAGCCTAGTACCCATCAAACTATTTGGTGGAGGTAGGTTTTATGAATGGAGGTCAAATGGACATAGCTCATTACAAGAACGTTTTAACATAAGAACCAGACTAGCAATTTGTAAGGAAATGAGTTCCTCATTAACTTCAGTCAGTGATTTGAGGTTAAGGGTGAGCAAAAGGAAGACTTGGTGAGAAAAGTGGACAAGTCTTCCATGAGCATCCATCCTTCAAGCAACTTGGTGAAGAAAAATTTAGGCCCAAGAGGACTCTTGAAATCAAGTTTCAGGCACTGAAATACATCACAACAACATAATAATCAAACCTCCATTACCATGCGGCTACAACAACTCATCTGGATCCTCAATGCAAGAGCATTTCAGCACAAGGGGAAATAAGATAACAAAAGGAAAGTACTGGAACAGGTCACAACAACATTATAATCAAACCTACATTAAAATACAACTACAACCCTCATCTGGATCCTCCATGCTCAAGTGTTTCAACACAGTTTACACAAAAAGATGAAAGAAGATGACTTCTATTAATGCAAAAGTCTCAAGTCTTATACATAACCAGAGAATAGCTCTGGTACCAAAATATTACAAAATAGTGAGATCTGCTCAACCATTCGATCACCATAACAAATTCTTACATTGATCTACTTATACTCAAATCAATCATCAACTGCTAGAAGTATGATCTAATCTAGCCATCCTGTCTAAAGATTTCCACCTATGTACCTTATTTCTCGGATTGTGCATGTATCTTCCTCGGGGTGATAGTTCTATCTCCTCGGCCAGGGCTTCCATGCCTTATATCTATGGAATGAGATGAGGTTTCAACTACCGGCCTACATCCATTAACTGATATCTCCTCAGGATCGATACAAGGCCTGATAACTAGGGGGGGATCACTTGCTGCGATTGGGTATGACGTTGAAAGAAAACGTGAATTCGGAACTGTCGAAAGCAGTTTGGAACCATACCACTTTTTAGCCCAAAATGCACCACCTTCTGCCACATCACTCTCCCCAAAAACCACGATTTAGATTTCGATCTTCTCAAATATTTTAACGTCTGAGCACGTTGTGTCCCCGAAATGGAGTGTGGCTATTGGTCTAGTCGTGATCTGAGATCTTGGCAGTCTCGCTATTTTAGCACCATCACTAAATATTTACCTTCCCGCCAACTTTAGAAACTCTTTAATTATGCTTGGGGGAGATGCCAATTTTGGTTCTAGGGAGATTTGATGCTGAATAAGAATATTTCCCGGAGAATGAATTCTCGAAGCTGACACGGTGACCTGACGTCACTATGCTGATGTGTCGCGAAAAGGAGGGTGACACGCATCACTTGGAAAGAAGCGGATGATATTCCCAATCGTGCCTAAACTGAGTGCCACATGCCAGCGTCAAATGGACAGGTGGCAAAAGAACTGAAACTCCATAGTAGAAACACTTTGGGAATTTGCAAACAAGGAGGGAGCGAGAACGTCGAACCTCAAGAGTTCGAAGCATATCCGATCCGCTATATAGGGAGGACACGTGATAGATATCCATGCACTTTGTGGGAATGTGTTCCATAGGAAACCAAAAAGAGAGGAGCCAACACTCCCAAAACCCGAAATGGCAAAGCAAATCATGATCGTTCGTTGGAGACGAACATGCGACATATATCCACGTACTCGAGAGCGAGGGGATGGAGGAGTCATTATTCGAGAGTTTTCCAGAGTGCCAAAGAGATACAAATCTGAAACCATGGTCATTGATGGCATAGACACGCGACAGAGATTTGTGCACTCCGAGAAAATTATTTCAGAGAAAATCGAGAGGAGAAGTGCCAAAACTCACAAAACCCAAACTATGAAGTAAATCATGACCATTAGATCTGGAAGGACACATAGCAGAGATATGTGCACTCTGGGAGAAATTTCTCTGGAGGAAAACAATAGGGGAAGTCCTTAAACTCCCGAAGCCTAAACTCCTGAAGTAAATCATGATCGTCTGTTGGAGAAGGACACATGGTGCATGATCTATAACTCTGGGAAAATGTCACTTCGGGGCTTCCATCTGGTCGTTAAACCTCATGCAACTTTGAAATTATGAATGCACGAGAGGTGCTAATCTGAACTTCACAGGGGATCTCCGTAGTTGAAAACTGAACCTACCTGTTTTCTTTCTTCGAGCTCGCAATAGATCACTTTGAGTGCTACGCTTTGTGCTCATGGTTGCTTCCTGTGTAAACAAGGACTTGGATGACTTTCTATGGGCTTAGGTAACAAAATGTCCAATAATTTGAGACAAAACGATGATGAGTGCTCGTCCTTCTTCGAGAAAAACATAAAATCTTCAGATCGGGACTTGGTCAAACAAGACACCAAGGGAAACCAGGTTGTTAACAATGGGGGAAAATGACTTTATCAGTCAGAGGGAAAGATTATAGGACTTGGTGGTGCGGAAGAGAGAGAGAGAGACATGAGATAAGGGTACAAACTTAGGTATTAACAACAAACACATATGACCCTTGACAACTTCATGTGATAACATACCCAATCCGAGGAAGTTCATATACAAAAAAACATTAGGAAGAATTATGAAAGAACAAGAGAATAAAGTTTTGGTAATAGGGGGATACCCGATATCAATAATTACCCAGATCCCCGTGACAAAACATGTCAGAAAATATCCAATAGCTATAGCCTCAACTGAATCTTCTTTTTGGAATTCCACATAAGACAGCGTCTGGAATAATTGTCGAAAGAACTTCGAATAGGAAGAAAGGATTAGGGAGCTTGAAGAGAAGATTTGATAGGTAAATATAGATGAGGGAAACCTCTAGAGTTTCAAAACAAGCATAGAAAAATTTAGGATTGAGCTCGAAGAAACCCTTATCGATATGTACACACACTTGCACATGTTCCAGGACTTAGTTTCCATTATCATAAACCAACATAGAACTATGAAAACCAAGATAACAAAATTCAATATTATTCCAGAGGGAATGAACGACATCGATACATGGATTGTAGAGAACCTAGATGCACCGATAGAGCTATATTTTCCTTCAACTAGGGAAACAAAAACTACACCTATGCACTAGACCATTGTCAGTAAATGAGACAAAAGGAAGACAAAGAAACAACAAGATCAATAGAAATATTTTCGTGCATACACAAAGGGGCGCAAGAACTACTCAAGTTGTGTTGACTTCCCCATATAGACGAGTGTGGAAAAAATATTACAATGGGGGAACTGTTCAACAAGGTACAAGAAAGCATGAGTCGCAAACGAGGAGTGATCAAGGAAACCACCATAGTAACAACAAATTTAATAAAAAAACACCTCATTCAACTGAAAAAGGTATGTAATATGGTTCAGGCATTCATGGATACACTATCAAAGGATATGAAAACCCTCAACGACAACATAGATTTGCACACGGCTACCATAAAAGAGTTGGCATACCATAGACTCGTATCTTTACATGATCAATTGGAAATATAGGTAGCATACCTCTGGGACAAGAATCCATAAAAGGAAAAAAAAAAATGAAATTGCTCTTTCCTACTCCCTATTATGTCTTTTATGAACTACACCCAATTTTGTCTTTCCTTTATACGCTTGTCATCAATAAGAAGGGAGATGAATAGTTTTGTAACAACTTCTTTAAGGGAATACAAAGAGTCACAAGATAGTTAGAAAAAGGAGTATAAATAGAAGAAGAGACCAATTTTGAAGGGGCTCTTCAAGAATTATATAAACTCAAGAACTAATTTAAGGACATATACTGTGTTGATTAATATTGAGAAGCCCTCCGGGCTAGTTTTTGAAACAGAGAACTTGTGTGTGTGGCTAATTTTTCTCTGAACTTTTTCAAGTAGAATGTATGATAATCACATGGACTGTAAGAACAATGTTTGTTGATAGAATAATATAATACAAAATTTTTTATGTTATAGTATTGTTATTATTTCTTATACTTTCAAGTATCGAGCTCATGAGTTGTTATTGTATGCAGAAATATAATTTAGACTTTTCTCATGTTTCTAACTTTGCACCTTCATTTCAATTATCTGTGTGGAGTTCCTGGCATAGTTTAGTTTCATTTACAACTTAGTTGGTTACTATAGCTTGCTCCTAGATAGGATAGGATAAGATAGATTAGTAGTAGATTAAATTTATTTTAATACATAGTCTTCATCTACATATTTCCATTGCACAACCATCCACTTTTCACCCTTATAACTAGCAATGGTAGCTAGGCCAAATTCTATATGGGTCTCCTAAACCAAACGATGCATAGTCTAATTGGGACCATGCACTGAGGAGTACCCCTTACTGTTGCAAATTCAATTCTTCCCTGTCAATATAATTGGTTCTATAAGGATGGAAAGTATATGGATTACATAAATGATCCACATAATCGTGATCGGACCTCTAATTACAACCCTATTATGACTCTTTTCCCACATAGTAGTCATGAACAATATATTACCTACTAAGATATGAAACCTAATTTTGAAAGTGTCGCAGGTAGTCCCGAAACTCATATAGAAACTTGGTTTCATGTGCCACAAGAAGAGTTCTCATAAACTCGCTATATCACCCATGCTTACACAAAACTACTTGGAAATTTACCAAGAACTTCATAACTCCCAAGGAGGAAAGATAACCGTGTAATATGACCATACAATTATCCCAATATTTTTGTTGACTCTGTAGAAGACCTCATTGAAACTGTGTTACAATAAGTTTCAGTACCCTTGAGCCGCTTTCCCCCTACCCGTCCTCACTTCGAACACAACATCAAAGGAGAAATACCTTAAATTAACCTCTAAAAAATCATGGGTGAACCTTAAGAGTGAAGGGTAGTGATCCCACATTGGATTTACGAAGGAGCACTAAATTTAGTAGGACCCTTACATAAAATTCCCAGGAAATCTGACAAGGTCCTTCCCAAGTTTGATCTAGATGGATCTGGCTCATGAGGGCATCATATTAAAAACTTCTTCTTAGCCACTCACTTTCTAAATTTCCAACACGAAGATGTGGTATGTAGGTTTTTCTCTTACACTTTCTCTGGAAGAGCATCTACCTGGTACTTTAGCCTGCCACCTAATTCCATAACCTACTGGGAAGACTTTGAGAAGGTATTTATTAGAAAATCCAGTGAATGAAAAACAAACTCATCCTTATATAAAGAGTTAGGTGCCATTAAAATGGATAAAAGGGAAAAAGTGAAGTATTTCAATCAAGGATTTCTCATGGTCCTAACTAAGTTTCCTATTGATACAACTCCTTCACAATCCTTAGCCATCAAATACTACACTGCCACTCTTATCCCTTCCATAGGCATGTTTTTCAAGCGAGCTAATAAGGACAATTTCGCTCTGAATTTTGATGAAGCTGAAACTTTAAAAAAGGAGTTATCCTCATATGACCATCACTTGCACTATGAAGAAATCAGGTCAATCGGAAAGAAACCTTTACTGCTAACAAACCGCCCAAAAAAGAACCTAAGGATATTGACAATATGGTGAAATTGGTCAAACAATTGTTGAATGAAGTCATAGACCTAAAAAAGAATGTCGAAAAAGGATATTCAAGACCTAGAACTTTCCGCCCCTTCTTTAAGAGAAATGAAAACCCTTCTATACCACTCGAAGTTCCTCAAGTTGCATTAAATATAGATAGCTTTGGTAAAGATAATTTTTACTCATATCACTAACAAAACCATTATGAGAAGACATGTCCTCAATGGGTAAATCCATGAACTTTGTTATAAATCAGATGTTAGATCAAAAAATTATGAATGATGAACAACCAAGTGACACAGTCAATGATGATACCACTGAAGAGCCTCCCTTAGACGCTGCTATGTTCCTTTGGGACTGGTGTATAGACTTGAACAATGAGAAAATATAATAAATATTTGTAGAAGATACACGAGTAGTTAAAGAAGCCCCTCAAGATTACAATTTGTGCAGAAAAGGTCATGTTCCTAACACCTTCTCTTCCCAAGACACTAAACTTCCACCCATGAAGATCACCCCTCCTATTCCTACTCTGAAACCAAGTATTTCGATCCGGACTAAAGGAAAAAACAAATATTATATGACTCTTTCGTCCAACATCGAAAAAACAAGTGCATACAACGCAACTGTAAATAGTGCCAAATTCAACACAACTACACCCAAAAACAAGACGAGTGGCACAAAAGTGAACCCAACAATAAGTAGACTAGAAAGGAAATCTCTAGAATACAATTCCCTAGAATATATGAAGAAAACAAAAGCCGATATCTCCATGTTTAATATATTCTTATTACCACAACAACATGATATTTTGCATGATGCTTTTAAACTTGATAATTATTAGAAGAAAATTAGTGCAACAACTTATAGTATTCCTAAGATTGTTGAAGAAAAAGAGGTCCACTAGGTTGAAATCAGAGCTACCATAAACAAAACAAGTATAGGTGTGAACAACAAATCTCAGGTACCTCCTTTCTTGGTTACATATGCAATTTTAAATTTCAATGTACACAATTTCTTAGCTGACTCCGAAGCCTCATCAAACATCACTCCTTATGTAATTTGTCAAAAGATAAATGTTGTCCCACGGTTAACTAAAACAAGAATCATGCAGTTACACAAGACATATGTCAAAGTGAAAGGAGAAATCAAAGATGTCTTAATTAGGCTTGCATCTAATCCAAGAGTAAATCAAGTTATTGATAATGTTGTGGTTGATATACCTGGAAGTTATGGTTTGATGTTAAGTAGAGACTAGTCGGCTTAACTCCACGGATATTTTTCCATTGACTGGTCCCATCTGTGGCTTCTTTATAAAGGTAAACCGAACCAGATCTGTGTGGACACCAAATCTCACATGAAGCACATGGTAAATGAGTTGGAAGGTAAAAATGAACCCATAAACTTTTCTCACATTGTTCTAGGTAATTATTTTTTGGAAACTGATCACGACTGTTACGAAGTGCAAACATCTAAAATACAATCAGATTTACAATCAGAACTCCTTCTGTGAAAACATAATAGAACTTGTACCATATTAACTAACTTAGGTTTTAGCGCAAATAAAAAAACTAATATTTATAACATGTAGTCCATGTTCTTTGATGGATCCAAGTTATAATAAGGAGTTGTGGCAGGATGTGTGTTGATCGATCCTAAATAACATAAGACTCCCATTTCCTATCTTCTAGAATTTGAATTCACCGATAACACTACAGAATACAAAGCTTTAGTCCAGGGTTTGAAAAAGGCCATCGATCTTAAGGTGAAGTGCCTAAAAGTATTTGGTGATTCAAAAATAATATTTTGATAAGTAATAACTATTATTCATTACCTGTCACCACATATAAAATCATATCGACAAGAGGTATGGAATCTTCTCTACTCTTTTGACGCATTCAATATTACTTCTATACCTAGTAATCAAAATATTGACGTAGATATATTGGCCAATGTAACATCTAGGTTCATGCCTCCTAATTATGATTTTTTCGTTGAAATGATTTTCAGGCCTTCAATACCGGATAATACCATGAACTGGATAGTATTCAATAATGATACTCAAATTATCAATTTTATCGCCAACTCATATGCCTTCCAAGATTCTCTAATTGATGATGAAATTTATCAACAAGACCTTAGGATTATCGGGATGAAGAAAGCAAAGTAAAAGAAAATTGCATTTTGAAGAATGTACTGACACTTGAGAAGCTATTTGATTTATAGAATAAGTTTAGAACACTTTCTAATCCAAAGACCAACAGTTCAATCATGATGCATTTTCTGGTCAATTTAGGCTCCTCTAAACAACCCAAGTATGTCAACCTGGGCACCTATTGTTCTAAGGCGGAGAAGTATACATTCACATAGCTATTCAAGAAGTATTCTAACATGTTTTCATGGACTTGTGATGATCTGAAGACTTATGATACCCGACTATTTCAACATGTGATCAAAATTAAAAAATGTGTCAAACCATTCCAACAAAAGCTCATAAATATGCATTCGATTCTTGAACCACTTATCCAAAAGGAACTGAAGAAAATATTAGAAACCTGAATCATTTTCAAGGTCCATTATTCAACTTGGGTGTTGAATATGGTTCCCATTAGAAATAAGTTGGGAGAAATTAGGATATGTCTAGATTTAGAGATCTTAAATTGAGATTCTGACAAAGATGACTACCCAGTTCCCCCCATGGAAAAAATATGTCAACTTGTCATTGGATCTGAGATGTTCTCTCTATTAGATGTGTTTTTAGGATACAACTAGGTTCTCGTGGCATAACTATACCGATTACAAATCACATTCAAAACTAAATGGGGAACTTATGCATAAAAAAGGATGCCCTTTGGTTTGGTAAATGCAGGTGCTACATTTCAAAGGGTTATGGATATTCTTTTCAAAGGATTAATTAGTCAAATAATTGTGGTATATATTGAGGATGTCATGGTTTATTCAAAGAAAAGGGAAGATCACCCAAGACATCTGAAACAAATATTCGAACAATGTAGAAAGTATGGGATCTCATTGAATCCTAAGAAGACTATTTTTTCCATTTCAGAAGGTATACTATCAGGGAATGTGATTTCCAAAGAAGGAATCTCGATGTACCCAGAAAGAACACACGATGTTATGCAAATCCCTCCACCGCATTGCAAGAAGTCAATGTAATATTTTTTTAGCAAGATCAACTTTGTAATAATATTCATTCCACACTTCATCGAAATTGCTAAAATGCTCCAACAAATGATTCAGAAATATGTTCGGTTCAAATGGACATTTGTTGAGAAAGAGGCTTTTGAAAATATCAAAGCTTCTATAGCCACTGCACCATCTCTATGGAGTCCATATTTAACTAAGGAATTATTATTGTACACCTTTGCGTGTGATCATTCCCTTGCAACAATGCTCACATAGAAGGATGAACAAGGAAATGAATACCCCATTACATTCATGAGAATTGGGTTACAAGGTGTTGAACTGAACTACCCATCAGTGGATAAACAAGCTTTTGATGTCCACAAAACAATAAACCAATTCATACCTTACACTTTGAAGAATCACACTAAATTCATCATCCCTCATCTATAGGTTAGATCCCTCTTTGTTTGAAAAGAGATGGGAGAGAGATGAGGTAATTAGATGACAACCTTGCAATAATATAACTTGGAATTTAAACCATCCAACATCATTAAAGGTCAAGGAATTTGCAAATTAGTGACACAAGATAAGGGTGATGGAAGCCAATAATAGGATGGATGGTAAGAGGAGATAAATATGTTCACACAATAGGTCCCTTTGATTCTAGTTGTTGAAGACTCATATTATAATGATCTCAAATATTACCTTCAACACAGTACCACTCCATAGCACCTCAATGTCAAGTAGAAAAGTGCACTCAGGTTGAAATATTTACAATATCAGTTGGTGCATGGCATCTTGTTTCGAAAGAAATATGATGGAGTACTACTTCAATGCCTCGTAAAACAATATTCTGACAGAATCCTTAAAGACATACATGTTGGACCAGTAGGAGGCCATTTTTCACGAGATACAACAACTCACAAGATATTGAGAGTTGGATACTACTAGCCTACACTGTTCAAGGATGCTCATGCATATCCATAAAGTTGTGAAACATGCCAAAACTATACAGGGAGAGAGCATAAGGATATTGTTCCTCTTAAACCTATTTCTATTGAAGAACCCTTCGACAATGGGGGTTGGACATCATTGGTGATATCAATCCTCATTATTCCAAGAAACACAAGTATATCCTAACCACCACTGATTATTTCACACGTTGGACTGAAGAAATATCGCTTACCAAAGTGAATGATGAAGTGGTACTGAATTTTCTTGAACAACACAATATCACTAGGTTTGGAATTCATAACTCTCTCATTTTTTATAATGTAACGTATTTCTCATCACTAAAAATGTCTAAGTTTCTTTGGAAAAGGGGATTACTTGGAAATATGTAGCCAACGTTTACCCTTAGGGAAATGGTTTGGATGAGTCCAAAAAAAAGAACCTAATCTAAATCCTTAAGTGAACTGTATTTGATCACCATAGAAACTGGCATAACACCTTACCCAATTCCCTCTGGGCCGATCACGTCACCACCAAGACATCAATAGGGACTTCTCCATATTTTCTTGTCTATGGTAAATAAGTTATTTTAACTCCAAAAATCTAACTTCCTTCCCTTAAAATCACCCAACAATATCGTGGGAGATAATGTCTCGTCATCCAATGAGGTATTGATATCTTGATAAACTTAGAACAAAATCATGTTTTGGAAAAAACCAAATTCAAAACCCATCAAAATAGCATTAAGTGTGTGTTTGTTAAGAAGTCGTCTAGTGAGAAAGATTTCCAAGTTGGAGATCTGGTCCTCAAATGTGTAACATCCCCCAGCCCATCCAAGGGACATTACAACACATAATACTCACAAAAATTAAATTTATACTAACTAAATTAATTATTTTACTGCTAGTCGATTTCCTGTAGTTTACAACCACAAATTTAAACTAGATTTATCTATTGTCCAAAATCATTCACTTGTGCATATACAACATGCTAAATAAACAAGAATGCAATCTAATAATTCAGCACAACAACATATAAATTATTTCCAAATACACAGAGTTTATGCACAACAATTAAACTCATAAATAATACAACAACAAGATTAAACACTTATCTTTTAAATATGTTGTGTAGTCAGCGACTTGGGATGGAAGTTCCACCCAATCATAGAACAAATTTTCCAAATATCAACAACCAATCACCCCCGAGATGAGGCTAGTAATCCACAAAAGAGGGTGCTCTCTCACCGTCCACTCACAGCTTAGAAAAATTATAACCCACTGATATCGTTCTACAACTATCCCAATTTTCCACCGACTATCTTCCTCTTGACTTGTCCAACCCAAGGAATGTGCCCGTTCACTAATATCAGTCTATTGAGCGTCCCATTCATTTATTAGGGTCTCTATGACACATGTAGCTAGGAATCTCTCAGCTAAGAACTCAAGGGAACTTTCTTCTAGGAAAACTACCAGCAATCCAACAACAAATACTTGTTTTTTTAGTGCAAATCACACAGGAGTTCACTCTCCAGGCCTGACAACCCGTCTTTTCATTTTACAACTCCAAATACTCTCCAATACGCTCCAACTTTCTCTATAATTTGTGCTCCATGGATGGACCATCTCCAAGCTCTGTCCCTTGCTCTCTACTTGGTCCTCATGGACACAAAATCCATGTGTAAAATTGTTGTCCCAACCCATACAAATTTCCTCTCTTTGGCTTGCCTTTCTTGAATCACACTCTTACCCAAGATGATTGTACTCAACCCCCATGTTCCCAATAACTTTGGGATGTGACCACTCACACCCACCCTCTTACATCCATTCAATGATTGGCTTTGGGAACACTCAATCAGAAATTGGAAGGTTCATATAAAAATTTAGGAAAATGGGTTGAATTAATACACATGGGTATTTCCCCCTTGGACCCCTCTTGGCCATTATCCTAGACACTCTGCCCTCTTATGGATTAATTCATCCCCCATATCTTTTCCATGTCCCCTTAGCAATTGGCATCACATTTTATTAATAAAACAAGGAAATACAATTTATCTATTATATCACTTGGTCGTAGCCACATATTATATCTACATAAGCATTAATTAAATTGGGTATTATAGTGGGGATGTTACATTTCCCCTCCCATACAATTGTGCGCCATACTCTATACACTTTATGCCAATATAAATATATGCAAATTTACATCATAATGCTTAGAAAAAAAATTCTACAATTTAACAACTCCAACAATAGTTCCAACCATAATCTCATGTTCCTTTCAACACAATGACCCAAGGAATGCACCATTCGTTTATCAGAGTTAAACCAAGGGATATATTATTTGTTTATCATAGATAACCCAATGAATGAGACATTCTTTTATCAGGGTCCCCAACCTAGTTAGCTAGGACTTTGAGATGTGGTTTCGTAACTCTAGCTGCTCAAAATGGAGTCTTGCATTCTATTTTCTTCAAAATTGTCAAAAATTTATGGGTATTCCTCCCAAATGTTTTCTTCATGCTCCTATGTAGCATCTTTAGGGCCGTAGCATGTCCATTGAACCTTTACCATCCCTATGGATTTGTTCCTCATAACTTTGACTTTCCGGTCTAGGATGCATACTGGTTCCACCTGGAAATCCCCTTTGTGCTCCACTTGGATCACATTCCAATCAATTATGTGGTTAGGATAAGGTACACATTTCTTTAATAATGACACATGAAATACATTATGCACTCTCATGGTTGTAGGAAATGATAGCATGTATGAAACTAGCCCTATCTTTTCTAATATTTCAGAAGGCCCACAATATCTTGCTTCCAACTTTGGGAAACTTCCTAATCTTAGCGAACTTATCTTTTCCTTCCCATTTAAAAACACATGTTCACCCACTTTAAAATATCTAAATACTCTATTCTTATCTACATAAATTTTCTGCCTATCTTGGGTAGCCTTTAAATTCTTCTTTACCTTTTCATCTGCTCTTCCATTTCCTTTAACAAATATGGCCAAACAACTGCTGTGTCTGCTAGATTATCCCAATGCATTGGTGTGTTACATTTTTTGCCATACAATGTTTCAAATGGACTCATTTTCAATGAGGCATGATATCCCTATTATTGTAATCAAACTCTACTAAGTGAATATAATTTTCCCACTATGATGCTTGACCCATCACATACATTCTAAGCATGTCCTCAATTATCATGTTAGTCCTTTCTATTTTCCCATCTGATTCTAGGTGAAATGTTGTACTAATATTTAAATTTTTCCCAAAGCCTTTGAACAAACCCTTCCAAATATTGGAAGTAAACTTTGGATCTCTGTCTGAAACTATTTCCCTAGGTACTCCATCTAACCTAGCAACTTCTTTCATATATATTTTTGCGATATTTGATTCCTTGTGTGTTGTCTTTACTGGAATAAAGTGGGTTTCTTTAGTTAATTTATCCACCACCACCATGATGGAATCACGCTGCTTTACTATTCTGGGCAACTTTGTAATAAAATCCATTATGACAACTTCCCACTTCCATTTCGGAATGGGAAATAGTTGTAGAAAACCTACTGGGTGCTTATGCTCTATTTTCACCTTTTGGCATTCTAGACATCTAGATATGTAATTAGCCACTTCCTTTTTCATCCCCAGCCAAAAGTATTGGCTTCTCACATCTAGAATTGTTTTCTTATATCCTGGATGCCCAACATATGACACATTATGCATTTCCTTCAGAGCTTCATTTTTCAACTCACTAGAATTCGACACATACACCTTTTCTTTGTACACGAGAATTCCATCTTCTTTCAGCTCATAAGAATCAATTTTTTGTTGAAAATTGTCTCATTGTAATGTTTCTTTTACTTTTAGATAATGCTGATTCAAATTTGCTGCTACAACAATTTTATTTTTTAGATCTTCTTTGTACATGCTAATGGCTCCGATATGCTTCTTATGTTCCCTCTTGTTGAGTGAATCAACCACTTGATTTTATTTTCCCTTTATATGCTTAATTTTGAAGTCATATTCACTCAAAAATTCAAGCCATCTAGTTTGTTTGGAATTTAGTGTTGGATGTCCAAAAAAATGGTTCAGATCAAAATGGTTTGTCCTTAGCTCAAATTTATTACCCATAAGGTAATTTCTCCACATTTTCAATGCATGCACAATCATTTCTAACTCTATATCATAGGTGGCATAATTT
>SNQJ01S0183762.1:0-18954 GCA_010110895.2 Picea sitchensis | reverse complement strand
ATTACCAAATTTTTCCTTACTATCATAGCTAAATACATACCTTTGTCACTCTCATGAGTGATCATATCTCAAATAAATATTTTATCTCTTTCTTTATCCTCTTCTTTGATACTTCCTTCATAAATCTGCATAGACACTAAAATAAAATGAGGTTAATTAACATTCTCACAAAAATCTAAATTGTAATGATAAAGTATTAAAGTAAACAAGATACTAAAAATAAACATGAATACTTATCTTTTGTTTTTGTGTGGGGAGGCTCCACGGACTCCACCATTTTCTATGTTTCTTTAGATCAGCTATCTTCAACTTAAAGTACATATTTCTCAATTTCTACTAAATATTTCTTTGAGGGAGGAGATTCCTCTTCCTCTGCCACATGTGCTTGATGCTTTATTTTCCCTTTTCCTTGAGGACAGTCATAAAAAAAGTGTCCCAACTTTTGAAAATTGTAGCATCTGATCTTTGAAATATCTTTCTTCTTATTTGGAACTCTTACAGAGATAGCTTCTTTATTTTTCTTCCTGAAGGAACTTCTTCTGTTCTTTTGAACTGTAAGAGCTTCCTCTTCATCAACAATTAATCTCTTCTGTTGGTCTGCAAGTCTAGATGCTTCGTGTGTGCAATCTGCCCATAACTTATCAAACTTGGGTAAATTTCTTCTTGCACACACTCCTTGTACAAAAGGAATCCAAAATGTTCAAAACCCATTTATGGTTGTGGTTACAATCTCTTTGTCACTAATGACAGCTCCAATAGTTGCAAGTTGATCTCTAATTTGAGAAACTCTCATAAGATCGAATGAGACAGATTATGAGTTTTCCATCTTCATGTTACGAAGTTGATTTCTTAAGGAAAGATTCTGGCTAATGTATTTTCTTTCATATAACCTTTTGATTGTTTTATACATTTGCCTTGTTGTCTGTAGTTCGAATATATGAGGGATCAAGTGATCCTTTACTGAATCTGACATGATTCTCTTTGCTTTATTTTCATTCTTCTTGTGCTTGGTCTTTTTCTCTTCTTCCTCTGAAATGGTACACCCACTGTAACATGTTCTAGCAGATCATTCTCGTCTAGAATCATCTACAACCTATGCTTCCAAGATCTGAAGTTTCCATATCCGTCCAGCCTATTTTCTACCCTCATACTGGTAGCCATTCTTTCTTGCAGTAGAAACTCTAGCCCTCTGGGCTATAGAAATAATGGAAAAAATCAAATTTATTAAATTTGAAAATTGAACTCACCAAAAGATGCACTGGACTGAGGCAAGAATGTTGGTATAGTCAGTCTTCAAAAATTCCAATTTCTAACCCTTGAAACTGGACCTGCGGAATTCTGGACTGCAACTTCTGGTTTTTTGGTACTTCTGGTTTTTTGGTACTTCTGGTTTTCTGGTACTTCTAGTTTTCTGGTACTTCTAGTACTGGTGTGTTAGCACTCTGTAAATTTTGTCCGTCTGAATAGACAAATGACAGAGGTAACTATTTCAACCAGCTTTAGAGATGAGGCACTAACCTACCCAACTCAGAGAGGGCTCTCTCATGTCACTTGATATTTCTTAGGAAATGGTGGCTAGATTTGGTTTGTTTTGGGAGTTTAATAAAGTTGTTGGAAAAGAAGGGGATGAATACAATGGTCTATGGAGTCAAAATTTTTGAAAGTGAACGAAGACAATGCATTAGCTAATAGAACTCTCCAAAGGATAAGGGCTAAATGAAGCGATGAATCTGAGTTATTCTTAAATTTAAATAGAGTGTAGGAAGATAAAGAAAACACATAACTACATCAGATAATTACTTAAATGAATTTTGAATTAGTTAAGAGGAAACATAAACAGTTTAAATTTCTTAAGCCAAGAGGATCAAATGATGAATTATGGGCCTTTAACTCTCCAATTTAAATGGAAGAAAATGTAAATGAAAGACAGATCGTAGAAAACACATATTCAGCTAGACACCTGGGGCACTTTATCAGTCCAAGGAAGATTTGATGAACCAGTATGTCGTGAAGGGGAGTATGGCCAACAATGAAATAAGGGACCTTTTACCTAAATTACAAGGGACTTTCTAGCATAAATCTCACTTGATCACTTGCTCTCAGTACTTCTAGTTTCCTGGTACTTTTGGTACTGGTGAAAACTAGGGTTTCACTTTCTGGGAGTTCTATCCACTGGAAAGGTGCACTGAAGGTGTCAATGAGTTCCATAGGCTAGGGTGCACTTTTCTAGATGATATTTGGGCTGAAATTCCTCTTCAATAAAAATCCATAATTTTCTTGTACGACAACAATGACGTTTTCTTTTTCCTGTGAAATATTCTCTCTTTAGCTTAGCTCTGATACCATGTTAAGGTTTAAGATATCATTAGGTTTCTTTTCAATTTACTAGATAATCATAGCATAGATAGGATCGCTGAGAGAAATACAATCACAAGAGTACACAAGAATTTATCGTGGGAAACACTCAAGGGGAAGAAAACCCAGTAAAAATTCTTTAATATAGATTCAATAACCAAGTACCATAGTTAATCCAATGCTAAGACAATAAACCAAACACTAGACAATATCTTCTCCCAAGAAATGTGCCTCTCTCTCTTCCTTCTTCTGGAAATTGGTAACTGTAGCTTCCTTCAATACTTGTGCACTAGATGAGTGATCTGAGTGAGTGAAAAAATGAGTGGTTGGCTTCCTTTATTTATACAAACTGGAAAGAGCTGAAAGGAGGTATCTCTTCACTGGCAAGGCTGAATTGTCTTTCTAGGTGGTTAGAACCACTTTAATTTTCCTAAGGGGTGAATTCTTAGTTTGTGTATTACAATTAGGGTTTGACCAATCCACAAAAGGGTATTTGGTCAATTACAATGCCCGACATGGTCAATACACAAAAGGGGATTGATCTAATGAATAATAAATCAATAATAAATAGAATACTCTTTGTAGTTACAATATTTCAACACTTCCATGTTCTTCCTTCTCATTTCTTCTAACAGTAGAGATGAAATCATGTCCTCTGGCGCTAATGTGGTTGTATTACTTCCTATAGCCACTACTAAGATATCGCAGGAGTCTGGCAAAGAACATAGTAGGATAATACATTTATCCTCCTTAGTGATTTTGATATGCACAGAAGATAATTGGCTTAAAATGGTATTAGACGCATTTAAATGCTTAGTCATTGAGCCTCCCTCACTCACCCTCAGAAGATATAGTTTCTTTGTGAGAAACAACTTATTTACCAGGGATTTCGATTGGTACAAGCTCCCCAACTTGTCCCACAGTTTCTTGGTTGAATCTTCACTTGAGACATTTAGCAGTACTGAATCTGCAAGATCGTACTCCCTGCTCTTCTCTCGATTCTCTCCCATTATTCTATCGACATACCTGTCACCATGGTACCTGGAAAAAATTTTGTCCCTTGTTCCTTATATACAAGGGATCTTCAGTTTTAAGCTTCTAAAGCTAAAAAATTTGGCCATTGAATTTCTCGATCTCTATTATCAAGTTGCTCACCATTATTTAACACAATCTTTAAATATTTATGTCTTACGACTCTTACTAAACCTAGGGTTTAGCTAATATCCCAGGTTGTTAAAACAATCTCTGATACCACATGTTATGAAATGAGGAACACTTCCAAACTAAAACTAGCATAAGAGAGAAAGAAATATTTAATCAAGAAAGTAAATGACAGAGAAAACACACAGTACACAAAGATTTTACGCTGGAAACCCAAACCAGGAAAACCAACATTCCTTGAGCATTCTGCTCTCTTGTTGTCTTATTCATTCAGAATAAAAGGTTACATGTATAACCTTGGTCCACACCTAAGTGTTACGGAATAATTCCCCTGCGGACAGGTGAATATTCCCTTGGAGTACAGACCCCTCTACTAAAACATAAAACTACCTTTGGACACTACCATTCCTATAGATTAATTATGCCCATAGAAAAATAGAGAAGGAGGTATAGTATGTTGTACCTCACTTTCAAAGTTTTTCCACGTTGCTCCAATCCATGAGTTTTGAACTATACCTAAAGTCGATGACAAGAGACAAACAACTATCTCTTACTCTAATGAATTAGAAAAAATTGATCTATCTATGAAAGACTAAAACAAGCATAGACAAGTACATGTAAACACATACTAGAAGGAAATAGGCTAGATATATTGATGAGAACTTTAAAGAGACACTTACAATATTCATATGATGTTGCAACTTCTCCAAGTCCTCCTCATCCAAACCCTTTCTCGAAACATCCATGATGAGAATAAAAATGCTTTGATGATTATTTTTCCTCCTTGTTCACCATGAGAATGCCTCCATTTATAGGCTTTGAGAGGCTCAACCACTTTGGTTATATTTGGGATTAGTTGAGGATATGACTCCATTAGTTTTGATATCTCCCTTAGATGCAGCCTTAGGGTTAGATTCGAGCCAAACTAACTCGATCCATTCATAGCTTCCCTTAAATAAAAAGGAGATTTCTCCCAATATTTTCTCAACCAATTTGACGCTCCCTTACAATGGACAATAGAGCACTTCAATGCTCCCTAATAGATATAAAAAGAGTGCTAGCACTCCCTGCATATGAGCAGGGGGGCGTTGATCTTCCAAAATTTTCTAAGATGACCATTTATCATATAAAAACACTTTGTTCCAACTGTCAAATGATGGGGCTTCTTCTTCTAACATGTTTTAGGGGTTGTTTCAAGTGTTTCCAAGGTGTCATTCACGATGCGACACTTACATGACGAGAATGTGACACTTACGACACTTACGAAAATGAGAATTGACATTATCGAAGTGAGGAATTTTGATGTGTAATAGACTGCCCCCCAAAGTGTGAAGTCAGAAAATGAAAGATAATGGTTGAAACACTTTGTATATTCTTCAAAGAAAGGGTATGGAGTTGGGGAACCTGGTAGAATATGAAGACAACCATCAAACAATGTTAATATGTGTTCCATTCCTGAGGCAAGAATACGTATGCTTGGACTATAAATGACTCAAAGTATGGCTTCCAATAAATACACTGCAGATCCATGATGATATTGACTAAGAGTATGGCCACCAAAGATACAATGTAGATCCATACTTCTATGACATGAACCGATCGTAGCCACACAAAATACACAATGGAGCTATGAGATGATAAAACATATCCACAAACCAATACAACGTGGATCTATGTGACATCATAAGTATCAGCATGCTCAAATGACTTCCATCGCATCTTGGGAAAATCAGATGTCATAATGAATTCTCAACCCAAGGTATCCGTTCCCATCCTAATGTGGTACGAATCTAGCCATGTGAATAGATCTTTTGATTTTGATCATGGTAAAAACCACTTGATTATTGGTCATTGAGTTAAACCATTAACAAGTGCGAGGGAAATCACTAGTGATGTCAATGACTCCCAAGGTACCCTAGTACAATTCAAAAAAATTGAATAAATGAGTTGAGGTCGAACATTCATGGAATCATTCTATAAGAGGTCAATGATGTAAACATATTGTTGAAAGAGAGGAGTCCTGCCATTGAGGCATGCAAGTCCCAAGGTACTAACTGGTTTCTAAGTCTAATTCCTCAATGATGTGTTGAAGTTGACAGGAACAGACTCGTCGAAGGAGGGCCTTGATGTATCCCCCATCATCGACACAAAACTAACACAGGAAAGTGATAAGATATAGCAGATGAACATAGACTGAAATGGGTACGGAAACTGGTAATTTTGTATATGGTTGACTCTCAAGGTGGAAACTTTCCTTGAACACTGAGGCACGACATGAGACTTGGAAACTTAAATGCAGAGTGGACCAAAACATAATGCAACAAGTGCTGAGGAATTATTTGGATGGTTCAAAGGAGTGGAAAGACTCATAGGATTGGTTCAGTGCAAAGGTTTAGAGGATTATTCAAGTGTTCAGTTTGAAGGCTAAAACAAGTGTCGTGTTCAAGGGCGACTATAAGAAATGTTTACAAAAGTTTTCAAGAAACTTGACCCATTTCCTTCAATTTTTTTCCCCATCTAGATAGATGAGTACCTCTTTTTAATTTAATGAGCTCGCATAGGATAACACATGCTTGATATAAATCACCTTCGGTAAGTTCCTCTTCCTTTATTTAACGAACTGGAAGAAGTAAGGGTTCATTCCCATATGGATCCTTCAATGTGTAATTTAGTGAGTCAAGAGAATGGAAACTTGGTGGTTTTTCATGTTTAGAGAGTCTGAAAAGAACTTAAAGGTGACTCCAGGGTTGTCCTTTTTCATAATTTTAGTCTCCAAGGTTTGAAAAAGAGATAAAATATAACTCAGAAGACACCCTTTCAAACCTTTTAACGAGTGTGAAAGGAAGCAAGATCACTCGATAATCTTTTCATGTTTAGAGAATCTGAAAACAACTTAAAGGAGACTCCAGGGGGTTCATTTTTTGTATATCCTTTACAAGTCCGAAAAAGTGATAAAAGTATACTCGGTCACATTCTCATGTATTTACGAGCATGAGAAAGAACAAATACTAAGCTCATAATTTGTTTCATTTTTACACAAGCTTGAAACAAAATTAAATTATGCTTGTAATTTCCCAACGTAATTTCCAAAGGTTTTGAGGGATACCCATGGATGGTTGGTACTCTTCCCCCAACTTGAAAATCTAGCGTCTTGACTCTAGAATGATAATCAAAGGCTGGAGACATGTCCTCCCAAGCTTCATTTCATTCGTCGACGCTTATATTTTCACCAATTGATGTACTAGATGTAGGAAAAAGGGTCCACTGACAAAGGCGTATGATAGGAAGGTTCAAATACGATGCCTAACGAAAGACTCAACTCAACAAATACAAGATCTAGCTAAAGACTTGACTCAATAGCTATGAGATCTAGTGAAAAGACTCGACTTGATAGGAGAGATGACCTTTTCATTTTTTAACGAGCTTGACACATGAAAAGAACTATGCTCATTTTTTAGTGAGCTTGCCACATAGAAGAAAAACTATGCTCAAGACCTTTGTTTCATTTTTTAACGAGCTTTCCACAGAGAAGAAAAACTATGCTCAAAACCTATGTTTCATTTTTTAACGAGCTTGCCACAGAGAAGCAAAAATATGCTCAAGACCTTTGTTTCATTTTTTAACTAGCTTTCCATAAAGTAGCAAAACTATGCTCAAGAAATTTGTTTCATATTTTAACGAGATTTCCACAGAGAAGAAAAACTATGCTCAAAACCTCTCCTTGATCATGGCTTCCAAGAGGACAATGCTTTGGAAGGAATCCATGTCAAGGGACAAATATCATCCATCGCTTCCAAGAGATCTTCACTAGATGGAAGAAAAACACTCTGGAAGGAATACATATCAATGGCCTCGATAAGGGTAGGGATATCTGTCTCTAATAGCCCTATCAAAGAGATGACCATGTCAACTACCAGATCTAAGTCAGGAGAAGGGAGAGATTCCCTCTCGTTCAGGGTTGAACACATGGGGCAGTTCATTATATAATTGACTTGTGGCGGGGAGAACATCGTTGGCATGTATGGACCGTTCAGGGAATATGGATGGTTGACCATCAAATGAGGGTCAATGAATGAAAGTTGGACGATCGTTACTATGTTTTTGTTGTGAGGGAAACATATCACTCGAAAGAGAGTGGACATAAAATATGTCGTAACGTAGACATAGTCTCGCCCGAGGAGCAGGTTAAATTCCAAGGGGTCGTGAACTACCCACATCGACATAGACCATTTCCCCCCCCAAATTAATCGAAAACTGAAGAGGGATCCCTAAAGGTTGACTCACTCTTCTGTCAAAGGTCAACATATTCTAAGTCGCGGGCGCAAGCTACGAGGAACCAAAAACTTTCCAAGATCATCCGGATTATTTTCGGCACGAAATGAGAGCGGAGATATAATAAAGAAATGTACAGAGATATATCGTATGTCAAATAGCATAAAATAAATGTATCAAATATGCAACCATAAACACAGAGATACAATAATACACAATTTTCTATTAATGAGCAAAAATGTACAAAGACTGTAAAAATACAGAGTGAAAGACTTGCTAGAATGGTGGCAGCTTATCTCTGAGAAAAGATGTGACGGCTACTCGCATTCGCAAGAAGATAATTTTTTCAATGAGGCTCCAAAGGCATTTTTATCATAAAAACAATCCAAAACCCTAACCCCGAAAGATGAAAAGACAACAGTTTTGTGGACCCCATTTTGGGTAGTTTGGTGTATCAACTTCCCGGGGGCGTAACTTTGGCATACGATCTTTGTTTGGGGCGCACGATAGCTCGTTGGAAAGGTATCATCGAGGATATTAATTTACGGGGGTAAATCATACCCTTTATATATCATTTAGGCCCTCAAAATGGCCCTGGAAGTTAAAAATTGGTAAAAATAATAAATTACCAAAATTGCCAGAAAATTGTTTTGAGCCAGTTGGAAAAGGTGGATGACCACCGACATCCACCTAGATCAATCCTCCCTCCTTAGGAATCAATGGTCTCCATTTCATTCAGTGACCAGTGGGGAGGGAAAATCATTTGTTGAATCTATATCTTGATGAGTTGTTTGTGTTGTTGGATAAGTTGTGTTGCTTAGCTTGTTGAAGGTTGTCACAAATCTATTGTTGGCGAGGTTGAATTTGTTCAACCAGTCGGACTAACTAAGATGACTGTGTGTAGAAGGAATATTTTTGTTTTTCTACAATATTATTGACCTGCTTCTATTGGACAGAAGGTGCTTGGATCAAGTCTGTCATGGTTGCAGTATCCTTTTGTTCCCATTTTGAACAAATTGTGAAGAAGCTAAATTTTGTACTATGAGATACTACCTTGCGACACTGCTTAGGTGGAACAGTAGTCAGAACTACCTCTGGTATTCTGTAGAGATGACCCCCGAGAGAAACAATGACACTACGAGGTCGAGACTCGTAAACAACATGTTGTTTCCACATATATTGCTAACCTAAGAGAACATCACAGACATCTAGTGGGGAAACATAACATAATACATCATCCTTGAACAGCTGGATTTCGTATGAAAAAAGACACTGTTGGATGACACGAAGATCTCATCCCTAGCGAAGCCACCTAATGTTGTATCGCTATGGGTGTGGTGTTTTTGACAATCCCAACTATTTGATGAACTCTGCTAAGATGAATTTCTTATGGATTTCTCTGTCAACAATAAAATGCAGCGGGGTCCCCTTCACCCACATATGTGAATGAAAATGGCACTCCCCCTCTTCAGGATATGTTGGTTCTTCTAGTTGAATTGTTGTGGTCGCAACAATAGCAGTGGGGTCTGTGTCGATGGTCTTTCTTTTACCAGTATTTTCAGAATCAGATTTAGAATCAGGGTTCGGCTACTTGTCTTTGATCTCAGCCACCAATGACTGTTTTGAGCGACATTCATCGGTGTTGTGCCAATGCCTTTTGTGGAAAGAACACCATTTTCCGGTGTCCTTCTTTGTCTTCCCATGACCCTTCTTTTCCTATGGCTTGGACTGGTTTTTGAGAGACTATTTGTTAGGGATATATTTATCATACTTTGGTTGTTGCGGATTTGTAGAATCGAACTCTCATTTGTTCTGGTGCTTAAATATATGATTGATTTTAACAGCATATCGATAAGCAACACCGAGTAATGAGATGTCTAAAAAATCCATTTCAGTTTGGATGTATCTGTGTAGAGCCCCACGGTATTTTAGAACCAAATATCATTCAAAGTCTTTGATACCCAGCTTGGTGTGCAAGTTATGTGTTGCACCTCTTTTGTCACCTAAATGAGAAAAATAGGGGTGCTTACAAGCCCAGTTGGGTTAGCTAGGAAAGACAATAGTAGAGGAAAGAGTTAGAAGTTTAAAACATAAAAGATAAGAAAATAATTAAACTAAGAATAATAAAAAACAATTAAACTATAGACCATAAGGACATAAGAACAAGAAAAAAAAAAGACTCATGCCACCAATGGAAAAGATTGTATTAGTGGAAAGAAAACACCAAAGAGAAAGGGAGACTTTGGGTCCCCTCTTCCTCCAAGGGAGGGCTCTTGGACCCCCAAATATTGAGCTCTTCTTACAAATGAGGAACTAGAATGAAACAGTGAAGAGAATCCAAAGCATATTCAATCTAGAGGTGATATGAATGGATAAGTGAAATGGTGCTAACATGCTCTTGATGAGGAAAGAGGATCCTCCAAGAGAATATCTGCAGCATAAAAATACAAATGAATTCCTTGAAAATGTAGTGCACCCATGGCCTCCTTTTATAGCATAATTTTGAGGCATTTTTCAACCAGCTTTTAGTGTGAACAAGGGGCCATTTAGGGCACCCTTAGGTATTTGACCAGCCACCCAGCCGGATTCAGCCAAGATTTGGATGTCAAATCAACTTGGAAGCTAAACCAGAAGTGGGTGGGAGGCCAACCAATATCATAAATGCCAACCAATATCATAAATGCGTCGTTTTGAGGGATTCGTGATGTTTTGCGTCCACAGTCGTGCATCGTGCACATGTGCGCTTTTTCCTGCGTTTTTGAATGGCGCATGTGTGCGCGCTCCCTGTGTAGTCTTAGCGCATGATGATTTTATTGTTGATTGTATAGTTTTGGGCATTTTGGAAATGAATTTTTGGTCCATGGGTGAACTAATAGTTGTTTGGAGATGTTGGATTCTTGTAACCATTTGCGGATGAAATTTCAGTGATAACAGATGCCCCCTGATGGATGAGGTTAGGATCATACATACAGCCAAAAATACATCAATGTTTCTTCTATTGAGAGTACCATTGTAAGAAAGAGTGATGAGGAGAGTACAAAGAGAAATCCATTAGAGGGAGAGGAGAACCTATAGGACCCAAACCTTTCACAAGGCGTAAAAAATAAAATTGTGTACAAACGAGGCGGGCATACCCCATGCTTGTGTCATGTAACTCAAAAATGTGTAATACAGTTACTAAAGTTGTATGTAGGTGTAGATGACTGCAGCGCCCTTAGGCGCATGTTTATAATATAAGAGGACGATTATGATAGTGAATAAACTCTAAAAAGAGGCAATGACACCTAGAAGAAGTGTCGAGGATTTGCAGGCATTGATGGCCTAACAATTTTCAGAGGTCTTCAGAATATATAAAAACAAGTTACAACTACATGAGTCGCAAAGTAAGACCCACCGCAACATGAGAAAGTGTTGAATTTGAATGTGGTGGGGGTCAATGTCATCAAAGAGCATGGATGGTTCTCGTTGTGTCGTCTGAGACTCCTCACTGTAAAGGTAATGAGAGTCAAGATATTGTCGCCTTGCTGGAAACAGTGTTGATGTCGACAGAAAGGGAGGCACGACTTCAAAAAGCGGAGGGCTTCATGAAATCAACTCGGACAAAATCAAGAACTGATGAGTAACATGGATGAAGTCTAGGAGTAGTGAGACTCAATACTGCCTTTGGTTGGGGAGAGATGTAAAGTGGCAGCAACTGTGAAACTGAATCTAGTGTCAGGGGGACAATGAGATGAGGGTAAATTGTGCCAGAGGCATGAAAAAATGGATAAATACAGAGATCGAAAGGGGTATGGGTTGTATAATACTCAAGGTTTATGGATAATGTCATTGATGTCGGGAAGTAAAAAAATTCCCCAACCAAGGGAGACAAGGGTTGCTTTGCTGGGGAAAGGAAGGTCACTAAAGGCGATAATAGAAAGCTATGAAAATGCAAAAAAAGGGTTTGTACAATTACCAAAAGAATAAAAAATAAGTTGGGATAATTGTGCAGATACAGAAATGGGTGCCCTAGTGTAAGATGGCTTGGCCAGATGAGGGTGCAAGTTTCTTGAAAACAAGTGGGGGGTTGGGGCCCCATAGGTGGATTTCTGTATTAGGGAGATGTATGGAGGACAATCTGTAGATGGGAAAACTAACAGTGGGTGAAATGGATGGTTAATGATACTGCGGAGGTGCAGTCAAAACTAGAACCATGATGAAGTAACCTGGGGGTCCATTGGGTAGGCTAGCAAAATGAGGAAAAGGGGTATGTGGCTAGTTCTCGACGATGCATAAGACTATCGAGACTCCCATCCCTAAAGGGTGAAAATAGAATGAGTGTCAAAGTTCCAAGGGGAATATGAATGGGACAACTCATGGGGGGGAGAATGCTACCGAGTGACAGTACTGAAATGCAGTGGAGGTGACAGTACTGTAGAGCTGGATATGGGGATTCTAGAGGCAAAGATCGGAGGGTGTGACTGGGAGATGCATTTTGATATTCAAAGGGAATGACTACATGCTAGTGTCGATAATATACCTGGAAGGATACTATTTGATGTCTACCGATCAAGTACCTGCACACATGGAAACCGAATACCTGATGTGAACAATATCTGAAGAGAAACATCATATAATAGTTATTCAATAATATGTGAATGTAAGCATGCGTACCTGAGCGTTAGATGAGAAATATTCCCCCTGGGGGATGAGGATGGAAAGCATCTTGGGGAATGGAATGGTGTAGGGGAAGGGGTCCTGATCCCGTGGCTGAAGACGGATCAAAAAAAGGATGCCCGGAGCTCCCGAAAATGAGTTTGGAAGTTTGGCGAAATGGACTATATATAGTTGTAGGGCCCACAATGCCACCTCATTTGTACCTATTGTATTATTGAGTGGATGAGCAATTGTAGAGGATATCTAGAGATTCTGGGAGATTGATGTAGCCGATTCAATATCAGCGAGCTTCAGGTTGGTTGTCATATCCTCCTGCATAGAATTAGGGTTGTTGTTTTTTGGGCAGGGCCTGTACGGAGGGTCGTACAGGGGGTTTTGCGGGTGTGTCCCCCCCAATGTGCGGGCGATCGAGAAATGTGTGCGCATGGGTACACACCTATAATTTGGTCATCCATGCATGGGGGTGCCCTAATGGGGAAAATAGGCATGCATGGCATGCACACTTGTGTAAGTCACAGCAATGCATGCATGCACGTCTGTGCCCCTAACAGTTGCGCATGTGTGCGTAGTTGTGTAGCGAATAGACACACTATGATGCACGCATGTATGTGTGACATGGGTGAATGAATGCGACTATGTATGGCCAATAGACACCCATGAGTGTGCGATTGGGGGTTTGAACAGGTGCGCGCCTGTGGGAAAAATAGCCGCGACTTTGAGGCAAAGTTGAAGGGTGTAAAAACTTATCTTTTTTGGAGATTTTTGATGTTTTTATGGGTTATGATTGCTGATGAAGTGTTGTGTATATGGATGAAGGTGATCATTTGGATGATGTTGGTTCACTGGAGAGAAAGATATTGGTCACTCCTGAGGGAGGAAGTTACCAATGAGGAGTCGATGGTCTGCGATACTTTGGCAACTTGTGGGTTGCTGAAGTTATCTGAGTGCCCCCTGATACGGGCCCAGGAGTACCTCTTGTAGTTCTTGATTCAGATGTGGAGTCTGGATCTGCATTTCTTTATGGTGCGGGGTGAGCAGTTGGCCTTCACTGTGGTGGAGGATATATATTTTTTAACTGAGCTCCCTTTTCGGGGGAGTCCCTTACCGACGGAGCCAATAGTACCTAGGGATGGGCAGTTGGTTGTCTTAGGCCGGAGGTACTCTACAAGGGAGAACTCCAGGTCAGGATCTGTAGTGAGCATTGGGGTAATGGATGCCCTTGTTCATCATTGTGTGGCAGTGATGGTTGTGAGATTTTATGGGTCTCTTGCGACTCAACGGATCAGTGGAGGTCAGTTGAGGATTATGGAGAGGGCACTGGTCGGTGAGCATTTTTCCTAGGGATTGATGCTCCATGCCAAGATAGTAGGGTAGCTGGATAGGTGTCGTACTACTGACTCAGGGGAGTTTTCATTTGGGTCTACCTTGGTTGCATGGTTTTTGGAGAGGGTGTCAATGTTGCGCCCTAGAGTGTTGTTGGGCGTACTTGGTGTGTGAGAGCTATGACTGAGGTGGTGGTCGACGATCTTGGTTCGTCATGGTGGTGGGGAGGGTGGCCATTACTTCATGGTCAAGGATGCATAGGTGTGGCGGAAGATGCCACAGATCATACTGCAGTATCCGTATTGTGGGGTGGACTTTCGGGGTGATCTAGAGATGGTGTTACCTATAGAAGAGGTGTTCGACCGCAGAGGTATGATGTGATTGTTGATGATTTGATTTTTAGATAGTATATCATCTGTGTTATGTATATATGGATTCTGATGCTACCATTTGTTTGTTGTATGTGCAGATGTAGGACCACGCAGGCGCGAGGTTCAGTTGGTTAGGGCACCAGCTGGTCAGGGGTCGGGAAGACCTCTATGGGGAGAGCCACAGGTAGGAGAGTGATGACATCATGATGATGCAGGGGCAAGGCTCACTAATGATGAGAGAGAGGTCAGGTGACATCGTTTTGATGACCTCGGTGTAGGGCCATCGCATGCTCCTAGAGCCGAGGTCGGGGGAGAGTTCGAGGATATCTTTCGCCGCTTAGAGGTAGTACTACAGGGAGTGCCTGAGGGCATGTGGTCATGGATCCTGGATGAGGGAGTCCTGGAAAAGCATGTGGGTGTTCCGATGGCATGGGAAACCATGGTTCGGAGAGCAGTTGTAGCGGGGGCGACGATGACTGGGAGACTGCCTCCAGGACCCGAGGGAACCCTAGCTGGTGGGGGGGCCTCCTCCAGAGAGAGGGCCTACTAGAGGAGATCTAGAGGTGCCATGAGTGCCTCTGTATTTATGTATTTTTTGTACCGATATAAGCTGGTGAGCCCATTTTGTATGTGGTGAGGTGGAACCATTTTTGTATCTATAGGGGTAAGGTGGTTCACCTACCTATGGATGGTGTATTTTGTATATTATTTTTGTAAACACTGATGAGACATTTATCGATATATATAGATGGATATACATTTTAGGATCTTTGTGGTGTTCTCATGTGTCGATGGTTTTTAGTGTTTTTTAATGATGATGTCTAATTTATATGTTGTGACATATTATTGATGTTTGATGTATGCGTATTGGTAACTTGGTGTGATAAATGTCAATCTAACATTAGGTTAGCCATGTTATCTACTATTTGATTAAGGTATCACTTGTCTTGGAATATTTGTAAATGTAATGCAATCAAAATGTCAAGATAAAAGTCTAACTTGCAGGTATTTGCGAAAGAGGCAAGGATCACGGACACAGTACACATTGTTGAGCTAGAGGACGACATGTTGGGAATCTAGTAAGATGCTAAGGTGATGAATGTGATGGTGGCTATCCTCGGAGAGGAGACCAATGAAAGAGGTGTATTCTGCTTGGTTTTTGGTTTTTGAGCCCAAACATATTCCCCTGGAGTGGAGCAGTTCATGTGAGGGTGAATACAGGGCCCAAGTGGCCGAAGCGAGATTCTGTGTCCAACGGCTAGCTCCGTTGGCGTAACTGATGAGGTAGGCCAATGGAGGAGGCATCTATAAATAAAATAAATGGTATATTAGACGTGAGGTATGGGATAAAGAAGATTAAAAACTCTACAAAAAACATACAAAAAAGAAAAATCCTAGTGTAGTATGGCTACGCTCAGGCGTAAAATTTATTTAAGTACAACTCATTGATGGGTTCTTTGAGAGGGTGGCCTTCAAAAGAGGCCAGAATGTATGCTCCTTTAGTGAGTCAATGTTGGATGATATAAGGTCCATGCCGTAGTGACTCGAATTTTCCATGGCCAAGGGTATTGTGAGTGATATCGTAAGAAAGGACGAGGTTGACTTCATTGAATGAGAGAAGGTTGACATGGCGATCAAAAGTGGCTTTTGACCGTTTTTTGGCTGCCTCATTGTTCTGTAATGAAGATCGACAATCTTCACATAGGGAATCTAAGTTCAAAAGACATTGCTCCATTGGAGCAGTGCCAGGTAATAGCTCAATAGTGATGCGTAATGTGGAAATTTCACACTCGATGGGAAGAGTGGCCTCGACCCCATGGACTAGATGAAATGGTGTGAAACCAGTGGCATTTTTCACTGTCGTGCGATAAGCCTAGAGCGTGGAAAATAGCATATGGTACCAATTGGTATTGTGTTTGTTAACTGTGTGCTGCAACATGGTTTTGAGGACCTTGTTGACTGCTTCGACCTGTCCATTGGACTGAGGATAGTATGGGGAGGAAAACTTGTGGGAGAAGCCTAACCTGCATGAGAGTTCGACGAAAATGTCATTCTCGAAGTGTTTCCCGCGGTCAGAGACTAGTTGGAGTGGTACCCCAAAGCGGGAGATGACGTGGTTAAAGAAAAAATGCGTTGCAGTGTCAGCAGTGTTGTTGAAGGTAGGCATGGCTTCGTCCCACTTGGTGAAGTAGTCGACTGCAACGACGATGTATTTTTTTTCATTGTTGGATGGAGGATTGAAAGTCATGAAATCTATGCCCCATTTGCAAAAGGGGTCGGAAGTAATGACTGGGCGTAGAAGAGCAGGTCGTGCTCATGCTTTGTTGGCATAAAGATGACATTTGTTGCATCGCTTCACAGTGTGGATGAAATGGTGAAACAATGTAGGCCAAAAATAACAGGCGTGAATGATTTTTTGAGCGGTGTACATTCCTAAAAGGTGGCCCCCACAAGCGCCACTATGGCAGTCATTCAAGACTCAATCAGCCTCGTCGATAGTCAAACATCGGCAGAGTACAGTGTCTACCCCGCGCCGATATAAGATATCACTGATAAGGAGGTAGCAGGGAGCTTGGTGATGAATATGTTGACGATCAACTCGGGAGAGGTGACTTCCAAATCTCTATGTTTAGAGGTAGACGACAAGATCGTCGTACCAAAGGTCATCCAAGGGGATGTAAAAGAGATGTTCGTCGGGGAAGTCAGTATTGACGGGGGTACCAGTAGTATCAGAGGGAAATGTCGTAATGATTTCGGCGAGTACGAGGGATTTCTTTCTCTTGGGTGTCGAAAATTCTAGGTTGTACTCCTGAAGGATGATGATCCATTGGGCAAATTTTCCATTAATTTGACGGAGGCTGAGCAAGTAGTGCATTGGGTTGGAATCTGCAACAACTTTGGTAGTTCGAAGCAAGATGTAATGGTGCAATTTATCGACTATGAGGACAACTGAAAGAGCCAGTTTTTCTCCGTGGTTGTATTTTAGGGGTGTCCCTGAAAGATTTTTACTAATGTAGTAAATGAAATTCTCACGATCATTGTCCCCTAGTTGGACGAGAACTCCTGCTACTGAGATGGATGAGGCTGAGATATAAAGGATGTAGTCGCAGTTATAGTCAGGTGGACTAATTAACGGGTGTTGGAGAGGGCCGATTTGATATCATCAAAAGAATTTTGGGCATGTTCGTCCCATTGGAATGGGATATCATGATGTAAGAGGCGAAGGAAACCATGTGCCCGAGTGGCGTAATCGAGGACAATGCAGTGTAAAAAGTTATCTTTTCCTTGTAGGCTCTGAAGTTGGCGTAAATTCTGTGGTGGGGGAATTTTCGTGATGGCTTGGACCTTGAGGGGGTCAACTGTAATGCCATGTTGGGAAATGATAAACCCAAGGAGGTGGTCAGTGGTGATGTAGAACACGCACTTGAGGGGATTCAAGAGGATGTTGTATAGATGACACCATTGGAAGATGATTCGTAAATCATTAAGATGTTGAGTGCGTCTTTTGGAGCGAGTGGTGAGATTGTCCAAGTAGGCGAGAATGATTTGAGCGAGATCATGGAAAATGTATGTCATGGCACATTGAAAAGTAGCTCCTGTGTTCTTGAGGCCGAAAGGCATGACACGATACGAAAAAGTTCCCCAGGGAGGTAGTAAATGTGGTTTTGTACTGATCGGTCGGGTGGATTTGAATTTGGTTGTATCCGAAGAAACCATCCATGAAAGACAGGGCCTCATGACCGACACAATCATCGATAATTTGGTCGATAAAGGGCATTGGAAAGTTGTCTTTGGGACAGGCGTGATTGAGATCATGGAAGTCTGTACAGATGTGGATAGTGCCTTGTTTTTTGTTGACAAGGACAGGGTTGGAGACCCATGATGTATATGCGATGGGGTATATGAACCCTGAAACACATAATTTGTCAATTTCGGCCTTGATGGTCATTGCTTTGGATGGGTGTAGCAGACATTATTTTTTACGGAAGGTGTGATATCAAGCCAGGTGTCGATACGATGTTCGACAATAGAGGGATCAAGGCCAGGCATCTCTGTGTATGATCAGAAAAAGATGTCCCGGTATTCCTGGAAGAGAGATTTGTAGGTGGTGATTTCTTCAGGAGAGCATGCGGCGCTAATGGTGATTTCCTCTATGACTGCAAATTTGATGGAAATATCAATTTTGATGGTGGGGGAAATATTGACCATATTGCCTTCTTCAAAAGCAATAGGTGCAGGGACAGGGGTTTTCAACCAATCTATATGCCCTGGTGGGAGAAAATATTTGGTTTCGACTATGTATATGGGGTTCTGGTGAGGAGGCATGATGTCTTGTTGTGAAGGAAAAAGCGCTCTGTGGTGGAGCGCGTCCCATGTGTTAACGATAAAAAATGCACTCGCATTTTTGCAAGAATGATGCCTAATCTTGTAGGGAACATTTGACTAGCTTCCCTAGCTCCAAATACAAATATGATTCAACCATTGGAAATCTTATGATCTATAGATGTCGATCGACTATTCAGGCATGCAAAACGGACTCTCCATGACTGAGAAATTTCATTTTTTCCAAGGCAGTTTATTTCTGTAAAACCTTCCTTTTCGGTGGTTTAGGTGAACAGGACCACTGTTCATTAACCACCGAAAGATGCGCTTTCGGTAGTTAATCCATCCATAAGATTTCCAAGTAACCACCGAAAGCCTGTCATGTTCAGAAAAATCAAGTTTTTGCACAGATCAAGTTTTTTCGAGTTGAAAAGGTTTGCAATCTTTTCGAATGAACATCTGATAAATTATCAAGACAAAACCAACAGTTATT
>SNQJ01S0183761.1:0-18954 GCA_010110895.2 Picea sitchensis | reverse complement strand
GAAATTCAATAATAAATCCACTAGATTTATTTAAAGGTCATGCAAAGATCCTTGCAATCCCAACGTAGTATTGGCCTCCCATTGAAGGATTTGAGGTAGAGCCATGAATAGTAAATGCGAATATAATGCAACTTTACACAAGTCAGACTACCATGAGCCATCCTTCTAGTGCCAAAATATTGACATGGGAACATGTCCCCTCATCAAAATCATAAGACCACCCATTGAAAGAGCCCAATTAGACCTTACCCCATTAAAATAGAAATCCCTCTAGATATAAGCAGCTCCATTGTTTCATTATTGCTTTACTGGTTGTGGACTAGTCCACCATTTTGGGTTTTTATAACAAAGTGAGATGAAATGCATGAACTATGCTATGTTGATTTCAAATAAAATGAAACCTAAACTAATTTTGTGGGAGCATAGTAAAGGAATGATTTGACATGAAACAAGATAGACAAGTAGAAAAAATAGGGATAACAATCTACTAACTATAATCAACACCAAACATCAAGAGGCATACTCTTGAAAATGAAGAATAACCTATGATTATTGGGAAAACACCAATTTTCCTATATCACATCAAATATGTTAGAAATAAATAAATAGAGAAATGCAAAGAGAAAGGGATAATAACTCTCCATCCACCGTTCAAACCAAACTCATTTCTTACTTTGAGGAATGAAGATAACTTATGAATCCCTAAGAGTTATAACTTAGCATGAAATATAAGTGAGAAGTTATATAACATTGAGAGAATAGTCAATAAAATACAAGGATACACCACACAAATATAAATAGATATCACCACCAAACCTAGATCTCAAGAAAATGAATAAGTTTTCTAACTATGACCTCTTTATTTACATAGAATATCAGGAAAGAAAAAGTCCCCTTTGAATGAAGGCAAGATTCCACTTTATAAAAAATAGGGTGACCCTTGACCTTTTGGTTGACTCTTGATATTCCCACCCTACTTGGATATTTGGGCTTACATAGTTTCATCCTCATTCTCAATAATATATGAATATATGATGAGGATAATAAGAATATTATAAGTTATAATTACCAACATTTTCATCCAAAGGTTTTTACTTTATCATTTATAGGAATCCTCTCTTATTTGGCTATGTGTTTGGTCCTTGATGTTTATACTATTGTGTCACACATACATGTGCTTCCTTTTTTTACCACAAAATCTATACCTTATTCTCTTCATTCCTCTAAGATCGATGATGTCCACGACCAAACTTGTAGGAAGAACCTAGGTGTTTGACCTTTGAGTTTTGTCAACATGAGGATTCTTTGAATCTAATGGCTCTTTTCTTCCCTTTTCCAATATTTGAGTCTTCAATATCTACACATGAGTGAAAAAATGCCATTAGTTCCAATTTGTGTTCATGGGACACTTTAAAAAACAATTCTTCATTAAATCGATATTTCAAAAGAATGAAATCAAAGTAACATCGACTCCATGGATCTTCTTTCGATGTTCATCATGGGACTATAATTTACTTCTATATGATATACATTTTTTCTCACATAGGGATAATCTCAGAAGTTAATTTCACAAGTCTCATCTGCTCTTTATTTCCTTGCAAATCATGTAGTCAAATAATTATAGGCTATAACATTTGGGAGGTATCCCATATCTCTCACTCTGACATTATTTCATACGCTTCATTGTATTTTCCCATAGCTTCAAAGCATAATTCTTCAATAAATAACAATATAATTTTAGGATTGACCTCAACATTGTTTTAAGGTAGGAGGAACACTATGTATCTATGCTTCCTCATTTCCCTCTCCGCTATGTTATTTAGTTCTTTGCACTGAACAATATCATTAGTAAGTCTATGGCTGAGAGACATGTGATAAAAAAGAACATCCACTCATTTATTATCCTTTGCAATTGGTAATTATTTTTTCTAGTATCCAATCAACCCATTAACGTTTCTGCAAGACCTGTAGCATTATCTTCTATTTATATCCCATTAAATAGACCTGTAGCATTATCTTCTAGTTAGACCTGTAGCATTATCTTCTACAATATGGGAAACTCATTTTTTATAAATTTTTAAAGTGATTTACATGGTGAAAAAAATAATAATTTATTGATAATGAATTAAAAAAGATAATATTTATGACATATTTAAGAACATTATCAACAAAATATAATTTCCTCTTTTTCTCTTAATGAGAAGATCAGAACTCTGCTGAACATAATTGCATTTTTTTTCTTTTGAAAACGATGAAGATATTAAGCAACTGCAAAGGCTTTTAAAAATCAGCAAAAGAGTATGTATATTCAAACAGATTTAGCTGAAGCATCATTATTTTCTGAACATTTTTCTGAGGAGGAAATACTTCAAAATTCAGTAAATGTTTATATTTCAGATTTAAAAGATTTATCTCTTCATTCTTTTCCGATGATAAGGAAATATATGAAATGATCTTTATGATGATAAGGAAATATATGAAAGGAGTGAGGAAAGTAATGATGAGAAGACATCATGATTTAAAGGGCTGAATTTTTCATTATTATTTTCTGAAATTTTTAATGAACACATATATGACATTATGATAAGAAAATTGATTATGATTCTGAGTTTTATAAAAAATAAGTTAATTTATTATCTTCTTCCTCTTCTTTATTTCATGAACACATGGAAAAATCTTACTTCATCAAGAAATCAAACATTATGCAACAACAATTTAGTTCTTGGGAACAAAAAAGGTAGTGCATCATAGTTTTCGAGATCCTGTTGCAGTCTATTTGGAGTTTTTTATTCAGTTCAAATCCTTCATCATTGTTTCGATGTGAGTATGGGGTTCAATTTTATCATGAGTAAGGACTTAAATTTTGATGATCGTAAACAAAAATCACTTGGAGATACACTAATGAACAAAGATCCCGAAAAAAGATTTTAGCTTTTTAACCAAGATTATAGTCTTATGGATGATCAGGTGGTCATTTTTTATCAGTTGGAATATCCTATTGCAGTTTTCTTAGAATCATCAATTGAAGTGAGTTTGTTAATATTTGTACATTATAAGTATGAATATAAATTACATGGTAAGTTGCCCATTACTCCTATGTTGCAACCATTTTTCTTGTTTTTCTTAATCATTTGCAGAGACAAAGTTTATAATTTAATAAATCAGATGCTTATGTGGTATAATTGGAAGTTTGCTTACACATGAAGTTAAGTTCAGTTGGATTAAGTAGGAATCTTGTATATAAATAAACTTGTAGTTTGATGTATCATTTTAGTTTTCGATTTAGTAGTAAAATGCTTTATTTCAGTTTTATTTATTTTTCCATTATAGATATTGTTTTGGATTGGATTTATATTATAGATTTGATTTCATTTTTCCAACCGGTTGGGTTGAGAACTCATTTTTATGAATTACAACCCAATTATGGTTAATTGAGTGTTATTTCTTTTCCTAGTTAATAAATTTCTTCAAATTTTTCTTAAGTCAGAGTCCCATGAAGTGTGACTTGGACGTGGGGGGCAGTCCTGTGGCCAAGCCATTGGCGTGCCCACGGCTTGGCCACAGGGCTGGCCCCCTGCGGCCAAGTCACTTGGACTGTGACTTGGCTGCGGGGGCGAGCCCTGTGGTCAAGCCGTGGAAAGTAATTTACTGTTGAAGAATATAATTTTGATTTGTTTTGTAATCAATTAGAAATTTGTTTTGATATTTTTTCAGAATTAGTTTCACCTTGTTTGTTTTGGATAAATGAAACTAAACCTTTTTATCTTAACTCAGAGCTTTATAGAAACAATAGATCTAGTCAATAGAATTTAAAACTCAAACATGCTATTTTTACAAGATTGGTGAAATTTTTTATTCATTTCTTTATTTTAATCGAAAAAGTATGTTTAGGTTAATATTTTGAAAATTAGTCTTTGATATTAAACTATAGCTGACTAGTTTTCTCAAAGTTAAAATTCAATAAAAAAATAAAACACACAATTTTACATATATGAGAAGGTATAGTTAGAATTGAGGAAAAATTAATCTTAGAGTATTCTTTAACATGTAGGCAGTTCTACTTTATTTTATATTAAAAACATATATCATCCCTTGTGTTATTCAACACATTGATTGTCCCAAATTCAAAGTAATAAAGTAAAATTTAAAAGACAGATGGTGAAAGGAAATTCAGTATTGATTGCCCCCATTTTGTCTAAAAAGAGATGATGAAAGGAAATTCAGAAATGATTGCCCTCGTCTAAAATAAATGAAATTATAAATTGAAGTGGTGAAAGGAAATTCAATTTGGGGTATGCATATAAACTTCACGGAGGTTATGGACGCCTGCTGGTAGTGAAACAATATTTGTGATATTTGTAAAGACTGTTTCTACATATTTTTATTATTACTCTGTTATTAATTTTTTCTCATTGATTTTTGTATCCTGATCTGATTAGGTCTTATCTAAAATAAATTAAATATAATTTAAAATCCTTGGGTTAAGACAAAATCAGTTAGAAATTTGGCTTTTAAGATAAATTTAGATTGATTACTTTAGATAACTCTTGAGTAAATTTTGATAAAGAAATTCTTTATTAGCCTTTCTTGAAATTTTTATTCAAGCATGTATCAATTGTCAAATTTATCACTTCTTATATAAGATTTATAATAAAAGAAAGGATTTATTTTTAGGTTTCTTCGCATAAAGGCTTAGTTTATATTTTTATATGAGAATAATGACTCCATAAGCCCAATAATGAAGGCACCTAGTCTGCATTTTCTTTAGTGCCTCACAGGGAGACACAAGCCCTAAATGGAACCTAATGTTGTAACATAAGTTAAATTTCAAAGTAAAATTTGAAATTTTATCTTTATTGTGAGTAAACCTTAGAAATAGTTCGGTTTCGAATAATGGTTAGAATTAATTTTATTTTTATAAACATTGTATGCTTTATTTGATTTTAAATTTCGTGTATGTCACCTGCAAGTTACTCATGTACTCTTACAATTCGATTGTCATCCTTCATCTCAGCTCCAAATGAACGGATCAATGGATTTTAGAATTCCTTGTCATAGGAAAATTGCATGCTCAAGATCGACGATTGAAAACGATGCGCGCACAGATTGATGGTTCCTGTTGAACGTCAGAGTCCCCTCATTAAACTCTCTCTTGCGACTTAGCTATCAGTTACTTCAATATCATGTAGTATTTTCTTAGCCAAATTTCATTTTCAACTTTGGCTAGATTAATGACCTTCATTTGTCTTCAACACCTTGGATAGATGGTTGAGATGTAGACTCAGAGTCCCTTGTCAGAGTCCCATAGCCTCAGCACCTCCGAAAGGCGCTCACCGATGAACGACCTAGATTTAATCGCAGACCAGTTCAAGTGAGACTGATCAACAAGATAGATTCATTATCAAGGCCCAAAGTTTTAGCCAGATGACGTGTTAGTGTACTTGCACAACATTTCCAAGGCCAATCTAAAGGTGCCATGTCGACACGTGAAATCAACCAAAGACAAGGCACATTCCATAAAAAATGAGTGAAACGTGTTAGAACTCCTCTGCCACCTCAGCATCAACGTGGACCAATGACGATTTGCCACGTGTTCAAAATGACTTCAGCATGATGCCATTGATCCCTTAGCTAATTTTGGTTTTAAAGCATGCCTAGATCGACAATTCTCCTTCATTTGTTGGACACTCCGATGAACGGTCCTGATTTATTTTCACAAACCATAGAATCACTTAGTCTTTGATTACTCTGATGGAGTGTTGTCGATGGATGATCCAGATCAATCCCAAGGCACCCCGATCGACGGATGAGATTAAATATTGGACCTCCCTTGTCAGAGGCTTCAACTCCTCTATAGCTCCGAACTGGCTACTCTGACGGACAATTTATATTTATTCATAACTCTATTAAACACGAGACTGATCAACGATTGGGATGTAGAGTTAGATTCACAGTTTCAGAGTTCCTGCAACAACTACACTTTCGATCACTCCGAAGGCGCATAACGATGGACAACTCAGATGTGATCACAAACCTTTGGAAAATAAAACCTATCGATGGTCTAGATTCAATTCCGACTAAAACACACTATCGAAGAACTGTTCCAACAAATCAATATCTTCCACGTGTTTAGAGAAGGTCAACTGGTAAATATGGATCCCATGGCTTAAAAATAACATAGCATTAAGGTTTCAGAGCCCATTCACTTTGTATTCGAACCATATATGAAAGCCATTGCTATATAAATCTAATTAAAACTAATTCCCCAATAAATGTGGGATTAATAAAGGCAAGATCAACAGTCACGATGGTATATCGGGGTTGATCCAACATATGCTGTTTTTCACATATGTTACATGCCTAATTTGGGAAACTAGTCAACAGAACGAGGAGGTTTCACTTTAGCTGTTGAAGAAATCTAGGGATTATCTGATCCAATCAATCCATTTTTATAATTTTAAGATATCACTGTGATCGAATAACAATTTATGTAATTCCACTATACAAATATCTATTCAGAAAGTCTATAAAAGGGCACTTTTCAAGCCTGAATCATATTTAAGTTTTTCAATAAATATTTTCATTCACAGAAAAGAAAGAGATTCTTGTATTTCATCTCTTAAGTTCATGTGTTTTTTGTTTCTTGTCTTCATAAATCATTTTATTCGAATTAGTTTGTTGGTGTTATAAACACTACAATTTGGTACAACTTCCACTGCAATATGTTTCAAAATAGTTATTCAGGGACACATTTTCCTCTGTTTTATTGTGAGTAAAATAAGACCCGTACCTTAATATTTTGTTTATAATTTTTAAATGATTTCGTGACATAGGAAAATTCACTATTATTTCTTCTATTGGGCAAAGAGTGATATTTATCTTTATTGGATAGATTGCTTTTTGTTTCAATTTTGTTCATCTTTATTCTGCTTTCATACTTTTGAAGATTAAAAGAACTTAATGAATGACATCAAGTCTCTTTAATTTTTGGTTATTAATTATTGAAACCCTAGATTAAAAACTAAGTCATTAAAAGGTTATATATTTAATCTTTTTTTAGATGCCTTAACATTTTTCTTTGAGCTTGGAACAATCTCAGGAACAACAATGTCCACAAAAGTTAATTCTTCTCTCAGGAAATGTTTCTTGCAAGTTGAACTAAATTCTTCTTGAATATATCTCTTACATTAAAACCAATGAATGATCTTAAACCAATACTCATTATTTCCCCATAAAAGAACCATTTAAATATGATGAGGATAATCAAACACCATTATGAATATTCCTAAGCAATCATATACCCAATACCTGGTTAATTCCCTTTTTCTTGACTTGCTAGTTTGTGGTTCAATGGTTGGAACTTCCTTGAATGGATTTATAGCCCAACATCCAAACTTAACTATAGGCTTCACATGAGAATTTATAAATGTTCCTACCAATATATGATCCCTTTTTCATAGGTTGATAAGAGCTATAATATGTGAACAATCAAAAGGTACAACTTTCATCTCCATTTGAGGGGGCATGTGGAATTTGTTATCATTGCTTGCTTCCTCTAATATTGTAACCTTAGAATGATTTTCATTATCACTTTTAGGTAGTTCCATTATTTCATTATTATTAATCAAATTTATTGGATCCCTTTGTGATTATATTTGAATATTTAAACCATTTTCATGCCCATTTAATCTTATGCCCCTTCTGTTGGACACACCAACTACACTGAGAGGGGGGGGTGAACAATGTAGGGCTCTTTTTCCCAAAACTTCCCCTTCAAAAAACTTATTAGTTAGCAATCACCATTTACTCATTACTTATTGTTGTCATTTATAACCAGTTAAATGTGAACATATATCAGCAACAAATATAATCAATATATCATCAACAAATCATCACCACAAGGAACAAAAAGAACACAAGATGTATGTACAATTTTCTTTTTATTATGGAATACAATCCTTGGGTTATCACCAACAACTGAATAGAGTACAACTCTATAATGCAAGACTCAACTTACACCCTCAACACCAACTGAGATGAGGCAACAATCCTCAACAGATATCAATCTGTCAACAGGTACGTGACTCGTCGGTAGTGCAACACGTGTATGTACGCGCCCTACGAGTAATACAACTCATGTATGTATGCGACCAGTTTGTAATACAACCTACGTATCACTTCTGAGCAATTAGGGTTTTCTTTTCATCACACACTGAGATCCTATGCAACCTTCAATCACATTCTCTTTTGTCTCTCACTGTCCAATCTGACCCATAACCAGTCACAACACATCCAAGCTCTCCAACAACTTACTAATGCTTCTCAACCATACAATATGAATTCTACTCATCATGTATAAGCAACCAATATACTATAGCAATCATATTAGTACTGAATCATAAGAGTGTTGCTCACTCCATCAACCAACACAAACCACATCACAACAACCATACCAAGAATGCCTTAAGCATTCACTACACAACAAGCAAGAGTATCCATCAAGACAACAATGTGACCATACCATAACTTCTATGGCAGGTCTGAGCCCATAGAATGCATATATGGAACCTGCTTCAGTCTTCAAGAGCATGTCATCAACTCAACCACAAGTCTTCATGAATTCATCCATTGTATGTGTCCTGTCCTAATACAACCCGCGTATGTATGCGCCCTGGCTCACTACAACTCGTGTATACCTCATAAACTAGGGTTTCTGAACTTCCGAGAATTTTCTTGTCATGATATCAGACTTACCTAAACTTTGATTCATCCATGAGATCCTCCATACACTCTCTCTCTCTCAGAATATATCTTTAGTACATGCTCAAGAGATGCACAAGAGATACACAAGAGATACTTTTCACAAGAGACCCTTGCCTCTTATTTATACTCTCCAAGTAGCTTCCTTAGAAGCATCTTCTAGGTCACTTAACCTATTTTCCTCATTTTTAGGGTTAATCACTTTCCATAATTTGAAGGTTTTCATTTCTTTATCATTTAAATATTCCTCCTTGAATTTGTTACCTCACTTTATAATCTTCTTTGATTTTGTCACTTCACTTTATTATTTAAATAATCCTCCTTGATTTTGTCACTTTTCTTTACCATTTAAATAATAATTTATTCTTTTCAAGCACTTTGACTTCTTTGACCTCTTGGGGCTTCAATCCTACATATGAGGGTCCTTCATCTTTGTAGGGCCATAACTCTCAAACCTTGAGGAGTTATGTGACATTCCACATACCATCAGAAATGGCATGACACACACTATCCATCTAGGATAGTTTCACTAACAAATTCACTGATATTCATCTCATTATTCCACATATTAGCATGGGTTCTCTTAACCATACTTCAAGGATAACTCAACCGCAAAACGTCTTCCCATGAGTGCTTTCACCATAAGGGGACCACTTTGGAGTTCATCCATTTGTACTCCTCATCAACCATGATAACACAATAATGAGTCATCTTTACATCAAACCAACTATGCATCATATATCAAAGAAACCACATCGATCCATCTTCATATTTGCATCATGTATCAATGACAACTCATTGATCCATCTTCATCTATGCATCATATCAATGACATCATATGACTATGATTCCACTTGACATCTATCCATTCTCATCAAGGACAATAAATAATACATTTGCCATCAATCATCAATCAATCAATCCTTTGGCATCAATCAATCCTTTGACATCAATTAATTAAACCTTTGGCATCAATGACAACATGATCCAACAATCTCCCCCTTTGGAATTGATGGAAATACCAACATTGATGTCAACACCAATCATTAATGTCAACATGTAGACAAGGCATGCTCTACATCAATATTCATTAATCACATCAATGTGACTATCTCTCCTCCTTTGACATCAATGGCAAAGGGTCATTCTCCCCTTAGGGCTGCTCCCCCTGCTTGAACTCTCCTTGGGGATGCTCCCCCTATCTAAATTCCTTTGATCTTCCTATGACTAATTTCTCCCCTTTTGAACAAGGGATATCACTCTGATGTAATGCTGAAGATATATCGCTCATGCTCCCCCTGGAATTATGCCTTTGTGCTCTTTCTCCAAATATAGGGCTCTTTCCTCCTAGAATCATGGGAAGAAGAATGAATCCCCCTATGTGTATGTATCCCCCTATCTTCTCTAAAATATGAACAATATGCTTACCATTGCAATATGCTTCTACTACAAATGCCACTACTCAACTAGATCATAGAACAACAACTCTTTCTATGACAATCCTTGGACCTGTCCATGCATCAAAACTCGTACCATACCATGAAACAAAATATATTTCAACAATGAAAATAGAGAAGCATGAATAAGACATCAACCAAGTACATCATGTACCAAATTGTATGCCAACCATGCACAACACCCATGTGCATCAATACCATAGAATATGCCATAAGATATCATCAATGGAGTGTATCAACCATATGCCTCTACCAACATGCCAACCATGTGCATCTACCAATATCCCAACCATGTGCATATACCAATATGCTAACCATGTGCATCTACCAACATGCCAAACAAATTATCATGTCACTCGTGATATTTCTCCACCATGAACCAACTATCACAATCATGTATCTCAATCAATCAGGTGTCTCAACTATATCATCCCTTGTAATATTGTACCAAAATATATGCTAATCAAATAATACCAATGGTGTACTTTTAGCCAAGTAATATCATCCAAACATATACCATCTATGTGAGTGTACCAAACATGCACATTAACATGTATCACCACCACTTGCCAAACAGAGTACATCAACCATACACCAATACAACAAGATGAATCCCTCATACATGTATGCAAATACACCATAAATATGTGTCAATCAAATTGTTAGTAGGTGCCTCTACCAATTTACTATAAGTGTATCAATCATGCATCAACTACTCGATCAAGCCTCAATCCTCCATTCACTGCAACAAATACTAAGCATCCAAAATACATGTACTAGTAGTGTGCTTCAACAGATCAATGACATCTCTAGCTAGAATCATCAGGATACATCACATAACCAAGGTACCATAAATTCAATGCAATAATTAACATTGTTCTTCAATGGAAGATGCCTCAATCAAGCCTCAGGGTTAGTGCCATGCATCTAGGATAGCCTCTCATTATATATCATCACCATACATAGTAATGTAATCATGAGAAGCTTGCAACAAACAATGTCAGACCTCAATGAGCTATTTGGGACCCTACAAAGAATGAGTTATGCCATCACATCAATTTTGCAAGCCCATGTATAGCCTTTTCCCCAAGGCTTTGCCACATATACACGGCCTTCTACCCATGAATAATGCGTGTATGGTAATGACCTGTTCAGATCCAGCCCTATGTGTGTATGCAAGTACATTGCCAACCCATGTAGTAGCAGATGGATGACGCATGAGCTTCCATCAAGGCTTCCGATGCAGCACAGTTTGTTCATTCTTCTTCACCCATACGAAGGTGTCCACAGCTTCTAAGACTTGAGCTCTCAATCTTCCATGTTTTCAAAATGTGTCTCCTTCCTTAGCTTCATTCATTCTTCTAGTCATGCTATGTGAAGTCCTGATCTTGGACTTTCTTCTTGTGTTTCAACAATCACAGGATTTGGCGATGAATCCACTACAAGTATCAGCATCTCATGCCATGACAATGAACAACAATGTGCCTGTGATAACGTTTACAATGCATATTAGGTTGTTATGAATCTTTCATTATTTCTCCTTGCATGAATCCGTTTCAAATCTTTGTTATGCATATTCATTTGCATGAATAACGTGATACATGGAAAGTACTTTCACCTTTCTTTGGTGTCCATCTTCTTAGAGGTGTAAGGATGGATTCTTGATGTCTTCCTTGCTTTGTTCTTTTGAGCTTTCCTTCCCTTGTGTAGGTGGTTGACTTGCAACGTTATCTTCATCCTTTGATGGACTTACCTCGTGGCTTCTTTGAGGTGATTCGTTCATCATTTGTAGCTTCTCTCTTGTATCCAGACCTAATTTATCATTTAGTGATCTTTGGATGTTAATATCTCGACCAGATTAGTGAGCTTTTCAATAATTTGTTTGACTTCTCTGCTTTCTTTCCGAGATCAATGATTCTACTTCTAGCTTATGACATGACTCTTCCTTTGTTTGCTTGATTCTTCAATGGTTCCTCTACCCTTTTGGCTATTTCAATTTGGGTCTTGAGATGGACAATAATTTCAAATACTTTTGCTAATCTCATCATCTACCTTATCTTATTTTTCATTATTTAGTCTTGTGATCTCTTCTTCAGCACTTCTTCTAATTGAGTCTTATTATTCTATTCTTGTTCTTTGAGGAATTTCTTTAGCTGGAGATGTACCTTTGACTCTTCTTATGAAGCTTTTAGTGTTATCAGAAAGATGGCTATAGTCTATATAATCTTTGGTCAGTGTTGTATTCATATAGACCCTCTTCAACTTTTATTTGAAGTTTTGATAGTTATTTTCTATTCTTTCCATGGGATAACTACCGTAAACTCTACAAATGGCTAAGTTTTCTTCTTCGCTTGTAGAGAATATTCAATATCAGATCATTTGAATTATTGCAATCAAGGGTCTTTGAAGTTCTTTACCTTCATTTGAAATATGTTCAAGATCTTCCTTTTTATAGCAATCATCACATGATTCTTTGCCTTCATTTGAAATGTCTTCAAGATCTTCCTTTTGTCAACATCATCTCATGATTCTTTGCCTTCATTTGAAATGTCTTCAAGATCTTCCTTTTGTCAACATCATCACATGATTCTTTGCCTTCATTTGAAATGTCTTCAAGATCTTCCTTTTTTGTCAACATCATCACAATTAGAAATAATGCAATCAAGAGTTTTTGGAGATTCTTTGCCTTCATTAATCCTGATAGAATTGTCTTCAAGGTATTCCTTCTTTCTTTGATATGTCTCCTCTAGCTTTAGCCATGAATCCTTAGTGGAAGTGCATTGTCCTATGATTTCTTTGATAAGTTGAGGAATCCCACCTAGAATGGTCTTGAGAGCCAATGCATCATTCTTCTTTCCACTTCCTTTGGGCTACAAACTTTTACTTGTTATTCAAATGATCCACCAATGGCTTCCTTCCAAATACTCACTCCCATCTCTTTCAAATGCATTCTCATTTCTATTCTCCCGTGAATAGTTTTCCTCATCAAGTTGGAACTTAATCATCCATTTTTGTGTCCATAGATCTCCTCCAAGATTGTTAAGGATTATAGTGAAGGCCGGCTCTAATACCAATTGTTGGACATACCTAACACAAGATGTATGTACAATAAAAAAAAAAAAAAAAAAACTTCCCCTTCACAAAAAAATCCCTAGTTAGTAATCACCATTTTATTGATTACTTATTGTTGTCATTTATAACCAATTAAATGAACATATATCCAGCAATATATCATCAACAAATCATCACCTAAAGACACACAAAGAACACAAGATGTATGTACAATTTTTCTTTTATTACGGACTACAATACTTAGGTTATCAACAACAACTGAATAGAATTACAACTCTACAAGAGCACCAACTCTATAATGCAAGGACTCAGCTTAACCCCTCAGCACCAACTAAGATGAGGCAACAATCCTCAACAAATATCAATCGTTCAACATGTATGTGACCTGTTAGTAGTGTAGCATGTGTGTGTATGTTCCCTACTAGTAGTAAAACTCACATATGTATGCGGCCAATATGTACTACAACTGCGTATCATACGAGCAATTAGGGTTTTCTTTCATCACACAGAGATCCTCACGCAGCCTTCAATCACATTCTCTTATGTCTCCCACTGTCCAATCTGACCCGCAGCTAGTCACAACACATCCAAGCTCTCAAAAGCTTACTCATTCATCTCCAACCATACAATGTAAGATGCTGCTCATCATGTATAAGAAACCATCATACTATAGCAATCATATTAGAACTGAATCATAAGAGTGTTGCTTAAGCTGTCCAACCAACACAAAATACATCAACAACCATACCAGAATGCGTAAGCATTCACTACACAAAAACAAGATTATCCATCAGAGACAACAATGTAACCATGCCGAATTTCTATGGCGGATGCGGAGCCCACAGAATGAAGATCTAGAACCTAACTGTAGTCTTAGGAGCCTATCATCGGCTCAACCACAGAATCTTCATGACTTCCATCCAATGTCGCAGCTCATGTCCTCATACAACCCGGCGTATGTACACACCCAGCTCACTACAACCGTGCCTCGAAACTAGGGTTCACAGACTTCCGAGACTTTCGTCATGATCTAGGACTTACCGAGCTTTTAATTTGCATCCATGGGATCCTCATACTACTACTCTCTTAGAATAAATCTTGATACATGCAAGATATGCACAAAGAGATACAAGAGATCTTTCACAGAGACCCTTGCCTCTATGCACAAGAGATACACAAGAGATACTTTTCACAAGAGACCCTTGCCTCTTATTTATACTCTCCAAGTAGCTTCCTTAGAAGCATCTTCTAGGTCACTTAACCCACTTCTAGGTCATTTAACCCATTTCTAGGTCACTTAACCCATTTCTAGGTCACTTAACCTATTTTCCTCATTTTTAGGGTTAACCACTTTCCATAATTTGAAGGTTCTCCATTTCTTTATCATTTAAATATTCCTCCTTGAATTTGTCACCTCACTTTATAATCTTCTTTGATTTTGTCACTTCACTTTATTATTTAAATAATCCTCCTTGACTTTGTCACTTTTCTTTACCATTTAAATAATAATTTCTTCTTTTCAAGAACTTTGACTTCTTTGACCTCTTGGGGCTTCAAGCCTACATATGAGGGTCCTTCATCTTCGTAGGGCCATAACTCTCAAACCATGAGGAGTTATGTGACATTCCACATACCACCGGAAATGGAATGACAAGCACTATCCATGTAGGATAGTTTCAATAACAAGTTAACTGATATTCATCTCATTATTCCACATATTAGCATGGGTTCTCTTAACCATACTTCAAGGATAACTCAACCGCAAAGCATATTCCTGTGAGGGATTTCACCATAATGGGACCACTTTGGAGTTCATCCATTTGTACTTATCATCAACCATGATAAGAAAATAATGAGTCATCTTTACATCAAACCAACTATGCATCATATATCAAAGAAACCACATCGATCCATCTTCATCTTTGCATCATGTATCAATGACAACTCATTGATCCATATTCATCTATGCATCATATCAATGACATCATATGACTATGATTCCACTTGAAATCTACCCATTCTCATCAAGGACAATAAATAATACATTTGACATCAATCATCAATCAATCAATCCTTTGGCATCAATCAATCACTTGACATCAATCCTTTGACATCATTTAATTAAACCTTTGGCATCAATGACAACATGATCCAACACCTTCTATATCTACAATATAAATAAAAACCCCATGTGAATATTCAGGTTAAAACTCATAGTCCTAATATTTTCCCAATAAGGATTATTGTAAATGAGTCAATTTTGGGACATTAAAATGTTACATAAGATCCTTGTTCCCAGGGCCAAGAAATACATATAACATTTCTGATTATTCAACTTTGAAATTGCAGGCATCATCATTTGGTACATTCTCCTCTTTTATACTCATCGAGTTGAATTTTTCTGAACCCAAATTACCGGTCACCTTGAGTTCCCTTGTGATATTCTCAATTCTCAATTCAATTGATTTCATCCTTTATTTTGGAGAAGAATATTCCCTCAATGTGGCCTAATTCTGCTTTCATTACAAATGCCAAAATCTTAAAAATATATCCATGTGCATTTTCTTTTTGTAAATAAAAAGAGGTAATTCCTATTAATGAGCTTTCACTGCACAAAACTTATACATGTCCCTGGTCTGCCACCTATTCCGCCAAACTAGTGGAAACTAAAACAGGTGGTCACCTATTATGCTTTCGACCAAAAATGTCATCCACCACTTGCCCTTCCAATTGGAAACCAAAGTAGGTGGCAGATGATAGTGTTGAAAAAACTATATGTGTAAGCTTAAACAAACTAAAAACCTTTGAAAAATGAAAACTAGGCAAGAAATGAGCAAAGTACTAGTCCAGGCTGACAAGAAAAAAACACCATCACCATGCTAGTGGAACTCAGAGTATTGTGCAAATCTAGACATTAGTAGGGCTTTGAGGACCATGGAACCTATCATCCAAAGCTCTACTGTGAAGGATGCCATCGCTAGGTTGGATCACGAAGGGTTGCGCGCAGGTCATACACCTCTGCTTGGATGGTTTTTTCGAAAATGCATCGAACAACATGTCAATGCGATTGCTGATGAGGGTGTCTCGATGAAGTTGGTCCACCATATAACTTATTAAGTCAAAAATGAGCTCCAGCTGCTCCGGGTTGAAGAGGCTGGGGGGAGCCTGGTCACCTTCCTTAACTGTATTCAACGGTGGAGGTGACGAGATGGGGAATTCCTCCTGCATAGTGCAGGTGGATCCCTCCATATCCGCCACTGCTCTTGTACTCGCCTTGCTGGTGCTGGGGTGGATGCATGTATCTAGGGCCATGTGGAGGAATTCCTCCGGGAAATCCTCCTGAACAATGAATGTACCTATATCCATGGCTTACGTTGTACCTGTATCCTCTTTTCTAGTGTTGGGGCACAAGTAATCATCCAGGATTGTGTAGAGGAGGGATTCCGGTGAAACCTGGATTGGTTCCTCCAGGAATTCCTCCTCAATGTAGGCCATTGGAGGAGTATGAGGCCATGCAGTGTGCTGAGTCCGAGCAATGGACAGGGCCCGCTAGATTATGCATGTGTCTTTTCCTGGTTGCATGACTATACCAGGCATGGCCTCACTTGGTATTTCCTCTCTCTCTTGGCATGGCGGATCCTGGGGGGCGAAGAACCAACTGGACTGAGGCCAGGATAACCAACTTTGCCAAAACCCAATTTCTGGGTAGAGCTAGGTGATAGAGCGTAGGGGGGAAGTGTTGCAAGCCATGGATAAGCTGGATAGATATCCAAGGGGCAGACATGACTGCAATGCAACCACCCATACTCAACACCCACCTCTTGCCATTAATCAACAAGACCTCCATTAAACTGACGTGAGGGAGTTTTCCTCCCTTCCTCTACAAGCTATTAAAGTTGCCCTCCATTCAGTACTAAGGTGAGGGACGACGGATGACCATATTTATGGTTGGGTTAATGGGAGGGTTGCTTGTCCTCCTTCTGCTACGTGGCACCCCATCCGGGGCATACCCATGTGCATGTTGAGACCTGCAAAAATGATGATATTTTGTTAATAATGTAAGTGCATTTTTTAAGGGCCTCCATGGTATCTTCCCATTCCTCTAGCATATTAATAAATATTCTTGATAAGAGAACTTATGTAATTCACATCTTTTATTATTTACAAAACATGATAGCTTTAGGCACATCATCTTGGATATTTTTCCTGACAATGTTGTAATATTATATCATAATTTATTTTTTCATAGTTATTTCAGATAGCTCTCCATAGATAGAAACCAAAATACCTATTCACGCCATATCTTCACCATTTTTTGAAAATTTTATAAGCATCTTCAAAGTTAGTATTCCACAATTTAATATGAGTGATAGAAAGTCCAACAAAGTTATTTTCATTTAAATTATGCCTAGAATATGTTCGAAAAGGGTTGTTAAGTACAACCCTAGTACTTATTGTAGGATATCAAAGCTCGAATGTATCATCAATTAAATCTAATACACAGTTGGTCAAGTCAATAAACTTGATATTACTGACAATCTTGTTGTGATTTCCAAAATTCACGATGGTGTTTTTATATCATAAAAATATATGCTATAATCTATGAATGCAAATGTAAGTAGCCATGCATAGTCTAGTGGAAATTGGATATAGTAGACATTTAGATTTGTGTTTGTAGTACTAGTACTTCCTTATTGGTTAATATTCCAAAGTTTCACATTTCAATCTATGAATGCAAATGTAAGTAGCCATGGATAGTCTAGTGGAAATTGGATATAGTAGACATTTGGATTTGTGTTTGTAGTACTAGTACTTCCTTATTGGTTAATATTCCAAAGTTTCACATTTCAATCATGAACCCCTCTTGCCAATCTTATTGATTAATATTGTGAAAATCAATAGCCCAAACACGTTTATGATTCTCTTCAAATGAAGAAATAGCTACTAGAGCTCACACTTTCTAAAAGGACATCTTGATCAACATAAAACACCATATCAATTACACTCTATTGATGGACTTGAAGAAGGAATTGTTGCCTTGTATACCTATTATGTACATAAATTGTTCCCGATTGAATGCAGTAACCAATATATTGCTTATTTGTTGAGAGATTACTTCCAACCTATAAAGGTATATCTTGAATTCCAAAGAACATGCTTGAAACACAACCAATTTGGAATGGACTTCTATTGGAATCCAATCATTGACATCATAAACCACATACTCTCCACCACCATTTTACTATAATACTGTATTAGTGCTTTCACTAGCTCTTCTATGATGTAACGAAAAATAATCTTTAATAATAAGCATTGCAAAGGATTGATTGTTATATTATCTAAAGGATGAGATATAGATTTTTATGTTTTTAACAATATTTTTTTGCATTTGTATTCATCCAATTCTTGGAGTTGTGCATTTTATTGTCACACAGACCCATTTCATTTATGAGTTCTAGATATTTCGTGAGTTCTTTGATTGGAAGATGTCCCCGCTAGATGTTTTGAAAAACATTGAAATTCTTGTCGGCTCCCCAACTAAGTAATTTGACTTCATTGTTAGTAGAGTCCACATATTCTCATGTTGGAAAGTAAACTTCAAATTCTTTGTTAATAACAATAGAACTGGAAGTGTCCTAATTAAAGTAAATCATAAAAAGGATGA
>SNQJ01S0183760.1:0-12550 GCA_010110895.2 Picea sitchensis | reverse complement strand
TAAAGTGTATTTCACTTCAAGTATAAAAGTGAATCACTATAAGTAGCTTTAATATTTTATTTAAGAGTTATTTATTTTGCATGCAAATTTTATTTTATAAAGTAACTTCATTGTAAAAGTGATCCCCACTTATCTTTATAAAAGTGGGTCACTTTATAAAGCAACTTACACCACCACGTGGTCCTTTGGTTACTGTTTATGCCTTTTTTTAAAAGGGCATAACTTTCACATCCGAAGTTCATTTTTAGTGCCGTGTTTTTTACAACCACACAATTTTTTGAGATCTTTCCATCCATATCACCAGTTTCAGTTTTTAAATCCATATTATCTACATATTTAATATGGATTCTTCCAGTAATATTTTGCTTACGAGCACCAACTACTTCCAATAGAAATCTCATATGGAGGATTTATTAAGAAGTAAAGGCTTGTACTAGATTACCTTGGGAAAGGAAAAATAACCCACTGATCCTGATAAGAAATTCAAATGGGATAATATGAGTGACGAAGTATGTGGAATGATCAGAATGTCCATCTCTCCTAATTTAAGGTTCCACCTTAAATAAATTGATGACCCTGATGAAGCTTGGGAAAAGATTGAAACTGTGTTTGGTAAACTCAATATTATTCGAGCACAACAATTAGAAAATCAAGTGTCGATTTTAAATCCAAGTGATATTTCTTGCATTGGAGACTATCTATCTAAGTTTAAAACACTCATAATTTTATGTGAAGAATGTGAGATAAAGATGGAGGAAGAGTGTTGCATATATCTTATTCTCTCTAATATAGGTAGTGCATATTATTTGTTTCTATCTACCTTTTATGCCATGAGAGAGGCTCTAGGGATAGCTTATAAAAACCCACTCTTAAGTCCTTTTGTGTTGTTTTGATTAGAGAGGAATATAAGCTTGTAAAACTTGGAGTGATCAATGTTGCAGGTACCTCCAACAAAGCCTTATTTTCCCAACAGAAAGATAAACCCAAGTATCCCAAGAAGAAACATCCTCACTACAACAACAGACAACATAAGGGTCACAAACCTGTTGAGACAACTTCAACTCCTAATGGTGACAAAGGAGAAAAATATAAAAATAAGAAGACCGACAGACATTGCAACTTTTGTGATAATGATGGTCATGATGAGTCCAAATGTTTCAAGAATATGGCAATGATGAATAAGAACAACATCAATATTGGTTCTACTTCTTCTTCTTCTTCTCATGGACATGTACTTTCTTCTTCTGGTTTCTCCTTTAATACAACTTCTATGTTTTCTTTTGATGAGTGGCTTATTGATTATGGAGCATCTTATCATATGGATAAGGATAAAGACATATTTTCCTCTCTAAATGAATGTAACACCAAGAAAATATTTGTCCATGATGATAGATCTCTTAGTGTTGTAGGATATGAACAGTTCAAGTAGCGAATGGTCATTTCAATGATGTATTATGTGTTCCAAGTCTTTCTTGTAACCGTCTATCACTATATCAAATCACTCATTCAGGTGAAGGTAAAACCATAGATTTTTCACCTCACCAAGTTGTAATCAAGGATCTAAACGATCATAAGAATGTTCTTGCAACTAGAATTGTTGATGATATTAATAGGTTGTACAAGTTTGACAACTTTGGGTCATCATATTTTTCATCAGTTTTTGTTTCTCATAGCGATGTCTTGAGAAAACTTTGGCATGAGTGGTTTGGTCATCTAAACTATCGCTCATTGCAACAACTATGTAATCAACACATGGTGACTGGTCTTCCTCATGTTTCATGCAGAGATGGTGTTTGTGTTGGTTGTGTTCTCGACAAACATCATCATGACATTTTTCAGAAACATGCCTCGTGGAATGCCTCGGTCCCTTTGCAGCTTGTTCAGAGTGATTCGTGTGGTCCACTTTCTTCTCCTTCTTTTTCTAGGTGAAAGTATTTCTTAACTTTCATTGATGACTTTTCCATATGTACTTGGGTTTACTTCTTAAAACTTAAGAGAAAAGTTGTTTTCAAGTTTTTGGCCTACAAGGCCCCTATAGAAAAGCAATCTCGACATCAAATTCAAAGGTTAAGAACATATAATGGAGGAGAATATGTGAACAATAATTTTACAAGTTACTACACTACACATGGCATCCAAATGCAGCACATTGTTCCATATACACCACAACAAAATGGTGTTGCTAAGAGAAAGAACCGCACATTAAAAGAAATGGTTGATTGTATGATCCAATCTAAGGGATTAAATATAAAGTATTGGGTGGAAGCCATCAACTGTGCAAATTACATAGTAAAACACACTCCCACAAAGGATCTTAAAATTATAACACCGAAAGAAGCTTGGACTAAAATTAAACCAGATGTAAGTCACTTCTGTGTATTTGGTAGTATAGCATGGGCTCACATTCCCGATGAGAAAAGGAAAGCATTGCAACCTAAAAGTGAGAAGTGTATATTTGTTGGTTATTCTGAAGATGTCAAAGGTTATAGAGTTATTCAATCATATTGTAATGAAATTATTATTAGAAGAGATGTTAAATTTGATGAAGATCTCCTGGCCTATGAGCCTAATTCAACGATTGTGTTTTATTCAGCCTATGATCCATCTTCAACATTTGTGCCTTATTTTGTTCCTATTCTGGTTTCTTCTTCAGATGATGACAGTGGGGATGAAAATCCACCTTAGAATTCTCACCTTCCTCTAGATGAGTCCTTTGAACCTGAACCAACACTAGCTCCACTGCTTCCTATATGGGTCTATTCAACATGAGAAGTAGGTGGTTATCTTGTCGGTGATCCTTTAGATCAGCGTCGGACATGTTCACAGTTCCAGGAAGCCTCTTTTATTGTGTATCAAGTTTTAGAGACTCGTGATCCAGAGACATTTGTAAAAGCTTCAGGTCATATAGATTGGGATACAACAATGAATGAAGAGTATCATTATTTAATGAAAAACAATACTTGGGATCTTGCACCTCTTCCAAAAGGAAAAAAAAATGTCATATGTAAATGGGTCTATAGAACTATGTATGCATCATATGGAAGTGTTGAAAGACACGAGGCTCTGTTAGTTTCCAAAGGATTTTCCCAAGTTGAAGGAATTGACTATAATGAAACCTTTTCCCCTGTAGCGAAAATGAATTCCATCTTCCTTGTTCTTTCCCTTGTTTCCTCACATTAATGGGAGGTCCATCAAATGGATTTTAAATCTTCCTTCCTGCACGAATATTTTCAAGAAGAAATGTAATGGAACAACCTCCTGGCTATGTCCAGACTGAATCTAGCCTTGTTTTTCTCCTTAAGAAATATTTATATGGTTTTAAGAAATATCCCCGAGCTTGGTATGCCAAAATGGACAACTTTCTTATTGACACCAAATTCTCTAGATGTCATTATGATCATAATTTATATACCAAGAAAGTAGGAAGCCATCTCATAATCCTTGTCCTTTATGTTGATGACCTTATCCTTACTGGTAGTGACTCAAAACTTTTAAACCATGTGAAATCCATCCTTAAGAATAAATTTGAAATGATAGAATTAGGTTTTTTTCACTATTTCCTTGGCCTCTAAGTTTTTCAAAACAATGAAGGAATTATTCTTTCCCAGTCTAAGTATGCTAGTGACCTTCTTTGTCACTTTTACATGGATGATTTCAAACCAACCCTTTCTCCCTTCTAGTATGGAGTCAATATTACTGCCACTTGTACATATCCTGAAGTTGATGCAACTTTGTACCATCAGTTAGTTGGTAGCCTCTTATACTTAACTCATAATCATCTTGATATTTCCTTTGTTGTTGTTCTTGTTTCTCAGTATATGAAAACACCCCATGAAAGAAATTGTAAAGAAGATAAAAGGATACTTCGTTATGTCCATGGTACAATTCAGTTTGGGATACATTATAGTTTAGGGGGGACTCCTTTATTGGTTGGTTTCGATGATTCATATTGGGTCGGTGACCCTGATGATAGGAATTCTATTGCAAGTTATGTTTTCAGACTTGGTTCAAGACCCGTAACTTGGGTCTGTAAGAAACAACATAATATTTCACTTTCTTCAGCAGAAGCAGAGTACCGAGCAGTGGTAAATGCAAGTCAGGAATCCTTGTGGCTTTGACAGATCCTTTCAGAGTTTGGATTCTAGCAGCAACATCTAACCATCCTTTGGTGTGACAATCAAAGTGCCATCAAGCTCACCAAAGACTCATTTCAACATTAGCACAACAAGCACATCGAGCAACACATGCACTTCATCAGAAACATCATTCATGATCAAGTTATTGAAGTTCTCTTTTTCCCTACAGAAGATCAAGTTGAAGACATTTTCACAAAGTCTCTTATAGAAGCAAAGTTTTCCAAACTTCGATCTATGTTAGGAGTTCAGAAAGTTGTCATTAAGGAGGGATAGACTTTAATTCCTCCTTCCTTCTCCTATTGTGTCACTATTGTAAATCTTTCAATCCTATCCCAAGTTTTTCTTAATAGGGGATGTTAGGATATTTATACACTTAGGTCTTAGTTAAGATCTACTTGGTCTAATGTGTCATTAGGTAAAAGTGTGTTTCTTAGTGCGTTTCTTTAGTATGCATTAGTATACATTTGTAGTTAGGAAATCCAATAGTCACGTTATGTTCCCAACATAGAGTGATCTGACGGTTCATATTCTCCTTGAGCTTAATGGACATTGATCCATGTCTTAACACCTGATTGGTCCATGATCTCTATTTAAATAGAATTGAGGATCATTTGTTGATGATCGATTGTGAGAAACTCTCTTGTAAAATATCTCTGTAATATTTTTTATTTTTCATTAATAAACTACTCCAAGTGGTCGCATTAGCTGAGGCCATGGATGTTTCCCCGTAGGAGCTTTCCCACATCAAAATATCGATGTGTTGATATTTGATTTGGTTGTGTGAGTGGTTACTGAAGGTGTTCATCCTATGTTGGAATACATGTGTTGTTGAACATAACCAACCCCCCATCACATACAAAAATCAGATGAAAAGTAACCTTGAAAGAAATATAACACATTACCAACAACATCACCACAGGGATACAATATAAAAACTTCCAATTGTCTCACCTGATTTGAATTTCTCTCCTCACTTATAAATTCAAAATTGGTGTCCTCTTCCCACTATTTCACAAACCAATTCATCATTGTTCATCACCTCAAGCTTCCCTTCAAGTTCATAGTGATTTTTATCATGATATTTTGAATCATTTGACCATACACAATGCCATCAACACCTATAGTGACTCAACATTGAACATAGAGATCCTAATCAATTATCCTACAAATATTGTTTTAGATTGTCAACTTTTTCTCATTATAGATTAGGTTCAATGGATTTCTTGACTACAGATGAAACAAAAATTTTCATATATAATGAAATAATTAGAGGTAAATTCTCATGTTGTTGGGAGGAATGGTAGATATTCTTAGGAATCATATGTAATTGGGATTCATAGTGCTTAGGATTTTATTATTGTCTTGTATGCACATATATGAGAGTATTGTTGTGGCTTTTGTGTGACAAATCCTTTTTGGTTTCATATTCTCATGGAGAAGTTGAGATCCTATCTCTAACTATATCTAATATTATATTTTTTTGGTATTCCTTACGATCTTGACTCCTATTTTGTTGAGGTGTATTTCTTGATGTAAATCTATAAAATCTTGTGCTTTGATTAATGAAAAATGGTCAAAGATTGTATAACACACCTTGTGTGTTGAAATATTCTTATGAATGGGATTTCACACATCACTTTAGGAATGTTTTAACCAGTTCATATTGATAGATGATTGTAGAGTTGGTAGATATTTAATTGATGGGACATACCTGAAAATAAGGCATGTATGTAAATGTACATTTGTATAAATGTATATCTAATGCACTTGATACAAGTATCAGATCTAGTTTTTATGGGATCATTGTGTTTCCACTATTCCACTCTTATGTGGTTTCAATTATACTTAATATAATTTGAAAGAAACACAAAAAAGAGTCTATGTGATTTCAACTATATAATATAAATGAAACAGAGTCAAAAAATTGCAATCCAACCAAGTAGGTAAATATATTTCAACCAAAGATGATTAATATGGAAAGCAATGCAATCAAACATTACATTAAGTCAGTTCAAAATAAGTTAGTGATGCAACCAGTTCAACCTAACAAATGTTCTATAGTTTACTCATCTAGCCATTGGATTATAGGAATGCAAGTCTCCATCATATGCTCATGATTAGTGTCTATAATATTCCATCTCCTTAGTTTCACCTCTCTTCACTTTGATTTTCGTAAGTTGTATTTGAGATGCTATCACCAAATGAATATATTGGAAAGACATATGTTTAGTCATAAAATATCTATAGATAATATATTCACCTCATTTTTTCAATTTTTTTAAAATGTGACCCATCACAACCATGCCACTAATATGGTATGTGTAGTCTCCATCTTGATATGATCGCCTCATTTTTGTGCTTCACATAAAATACTAGAGCACATTTTCTTCATTTCCCCATGGTGTAATGAAAATAAATACATCACCTACAACCACATTCAAAATATTAATCAATATTGTTTTCTTCAAGTTTGAAAGTTTTAGCATTAAGTTGAAGAGGCTAGATAAAAACACCATTAATCTATAATGAACCCATTAATAAAGTACCTTCCATAAAAAAAGTACAAACTTGGTCATGTTCGAGTGAAACCACAACCTCTTGAATGTGTATCTCTTGCCATGTCAGAATTGGATGTGGCCTCTTTTGGATTAAGATGGATATATCTCCATTATTTCACATATCCATCATTTTCACATTGATCAAGTGCACATCCCTTTGTATCAATACACAATACATAAAATCAAGTGTAATTTATCATATAAATGGAAAATATCTCATCCATGTATTCATCCCAAACATAGTTTAATTCCCTCATGATGGGTATAGTTTCATAATACCAAGACATGGATTTATTGGCATCTCCAAGTGGAACATTCGAAAATAATATGCATCATATTAAGGGTGAATCCATGAATCTTGACCCCATTGTTTTGCAAGGGACCATGTAGAAATAGTAAAATCAAGACCTGAACCTAATTTTTAATAACTCAATTAAGGTATTGGTTAACTTAAACAAACACTAGATGGATCCATTTACTCCATCGAGGGAATGAGCTCAATCAAGATTTTTTTCTCTCATATTAAAAAATAAAAGGCCCATGAGGACCTTTTTCAACATTTCATAGACTAGAAACTATTTAAAGAGATCTATCCAATGTTTGACCACCTACCTCTATAGCTTACCACATGGCATTTGACCCAAGAGGCAAGAATTGTTTTTATTAAAAAATATATTTAATTAAAATTTCAACCTGGAAACAATTATGCTATTGGATTTTTGAATTTTCAATTTAATTTTTATCAACCAAAAATGTTTATGTTGATAGTTTTGTGTCCAACTATGTAATGGTAAGATAAAAATGTTGTCGGATGTTTTCATTCCTCTAGTAATGCACAAAGGATTGAAAGCAATCCATTTATACATGGTTCAAAATAAAACCAACAATGTAAATGTTGTGATTTTATTTTTCAATTTGATTTTTTTGAAATAATCAACTAGCTATAAAGCATAAGTGCCGCTGAATTTTTTTCAATCTTACAATAATGCACAAAGGATTGAAAATTATTGACCCCTATAAATCATTGAAAACTAGCAGCTATAAAATACTATAATGCACACATTAATGAATGAAGTTAGAATGAAAACTTGAAAAACAAACACCCTACCATTGACCATCATTTAGATGCGAGGCAAACCCAATAATCAATTTGTTTATCACCATTGTTCACATGAAAATGACACTTTCCTAGGAAAGGAAAGGAAAATTATAATATATTGTAGCCACTGAAAATACGGTAATTGGGACATTAGAAGAGACACACTAACTGAGACATTGACCATAGATACAATGGATGGGACCATGCTCTAATTGTTTATCTAGGTAATTTTTCTTCTTGCCTTGCCACTTTTGTTGGCAAACCCAAGTTTTTGGTATCTAGAAAGATGGTTTTTCAATAACTTTTTTCCACTCATGCGAAGTAAGTTTTGAAACCAAAAATTCATTTGGTCCTTTGACATATTTCTTGTGTATGGGTGGGCTTGCCAATTTTTACTCCCAAGTCATCTAAATTTTTTTATTGGTGACCAATGCTTCCCCTTATTTGACAATATTTTTTCTTCTTACGAAGTTCTCCCTTTTGTGGTTGTTCCCTCTTCCTTGCTACTCACTTTGGTATTCCTCTTGTTGTTTCCCTTGTTCTTTGCTTGGGGTTTCAGTTGGGAATAAAACATCTCTCCTTGCAATTTTCTTAGCAACCCCAATTTTTCATTAGATTGAAGGGTAGTGTTTCATTTAATCCATCGCTCTCATGCTAAGGAAGGTGAAAAATCCAAAATCCATTTGGTCTCCTTGCATATTTCTTGTGCAGGGAAGGGATTTCCAAGTTTTCCTCCCAAGTCATCTCAAGAAAGTTAATTGGTGACCAAGGATTCTCCTTATTCAAAAATAATTTAGTTTTAATATTGAGTTGTCCCTTGTATTGTCATTACCTCTTCCTTGTTTCTCACATTAGTCTTCCTCTTGTTCATTTATTGGCATTTCATTTTGGAATGTTCCTTATTTCCTTATCACTTTTCTTGGAAACCCCAAATTTTGGTTAAAGGATGGTGTTTCATTTACTCTATGCCACTCATACCAAGGAAATTGGGAAACCCCAAAATTCATTTTTTTTCCTCACACATTTCTTGTGTGCGGGTGGGATTGACAATTTTGTCTCCCAAGTTGTCTCAAAAAATTTAAGTGGTGACCAATGCTTCTCCTTATTTGGAAATATTTTTTTATTCTTAAGCAACTCTCCCTTATGTGGTTGTTTTGTCTTCCTTGCTTCTCTCTTCGATCTTCCTCTTACTACTTCCCTTGTTCACTATCTGTTGTTTCCTTTGGGAATCTTCCTTATTTTCTTCAAAACCCAAATTTTTTAGTAAATTGATGGATTTTTTTTCTTTACTCCATGCCACTTATACCAAGGAAGGTGGGAAACCCAAAAAATCATTTTGTCTATGCACATATTTCTTGTGCATAGGAGGGATTATTGCCTTTGGTTCCCAAGTCATCTCAAGAAATTAAATGGTGACCAATGCTTCTCCTTATTTCAAAATATTTGTCTTCTTACCAAGATCTCCCTTGTGTGTTCATTTCCCCTTCCTTGCTACTCACTTTGTTCTTCCTCTTTCCATTTTTTTTTTCTTTTCTTGATGTTTCATTTAGGAAACTTCCTTCTTTCCTTGGAACGATTTTGGAAACTAAAAGTTTTTGGTACATTGAAGGATGGTGTTCTGTTTACTCAATTCCACTCATGTGAACAAAAGGTTGGAAACCCTAAAATTTGATTGGTCTCCTCACATGTTTCTTATGTACAGGTGGGACTGACAAATTCAACTCACAAATGGTTTCAAGAAAGTTAAGAGGTAACTGATTATTCTCCTTACTCGACAATATTTGTGTCTTCTTATGTAGCTCTCACTTTTGTGGTTAATCTGTCTTCCTAATTGATCACTTTAGTATTCCTCTTATAATTTCCTTATTATTAAGTAACATTTTGTTTGGCATCTTCCTTCTTGTCTTAACACAGTCTACTTCCAGAAATCCCAATCAACAATCTTCCTTCTTTTCTTGTCTCTTTTCTTGGAAACCACAAGTTTTTGGTACTTTGACGGATAGAATTTCATTTACTCTATGGCACATGTGCCAAGGAAGGTAGTAAGCCCAATTTTTTTTTTTGCCTCCTCACATGTTTATTTTGCATGGGTAGGATTGCCAATGTTGGCTCCCTCAAAATATTTAAGTGGTGACCAATGCTTCTCCTTATTTGACAATAATTTTGTTTTTTAACCGATCTCACCCATTTGTGGTCATTCCCTCTTCCTTGTTGCTTGATTCATTATTTATCTTTTCATTTTAATTTTTCTTTTCTTGGTATTTCATTTGTCGATCTTCCTTTTCATTTTCCACTTGGAAACCCCAAGTTTTTTGTACATTGAAATATGGTGTTTTGTTTACTTCGTGCCACTCTTGTGAAGGAAGGTGGGTAAACCCAAAATTACTTTTCTCTAATCATGTTTTTTTGGTGCGTGAGCATGATTGCTAGTTTTGGCTACCAAGTTATCTCAAAACATTTGAGTGGTGACCAATGTTTCTCTTTATTACACAATATTTTTTCTTCTTACACAAGTTTTCGTTGTGATGTCATCCTCTCTTCCTTGTTTGTCCCTTTCATATTCATATTTTTATCTCACATGTTATTTTCTTGGAATTTCATTTTGACACCCCCAAGTTTTTAGTATGTTAAAGGATATAAATTTTTTTACTCCATGCCACTCATGCCATGGAAGGTGGGAAACCCAAAAAATCATTTGGTTGCCTCACATGTTTATTGTGCACGAGTGGGTTTGACAATTTTGGTTTCCAAATTGTCTCAAAAATATTAAGTGGTCATCGGTTATTCTCCTTATTCGGTAATATTTTTTTCTTCTTATGTAGTTTTCCCTTGTGTGATTATTCCTCTTCCTTGTTGCTTGCTTCAATCTTCCCCTAGTCATTTTTCTTGTTCTTTTCCTGTTGTTTTTTTTTTAAACATTCCTTCTTGCCTTGCCACTTTGCTAAGAAACCATAAGTTGTTAGTCCATTGATTAATGACATTTCATTTACTCCATGACACCCATGCCAAGGAAATTGGGAAACCCAAAAATTCATTTGGTATCATCACATGTTTCTTGTGGTCAGGTGGGATTGACAATTTTGACTCCAAAGTCATCTCAAAAAAGTTAAGTGGTGATCAATACTTTTGCTTATTTTACAATATTTTTTTCTTCTCACCAAGATCTCCCTTATGTGTTCATTCCCTCTTCCTTTTTGGTTTCTTCGGTATTATTCTTAGTGTTTCACTTTTCCTTTGTTTGGTGCTTTTATTAGGGATTGGCTTTCTTTCCTTGGAACATTTCTTGGAAACCCCAAGTTTTTGGTATGTTGAAGGATGGAATTTCATTTACTCCATGCCACTTATACCAATTAAGGTGGAAAACCCCAAAATTGATTTGTTCTCCTCACAAATTTCTTGTGTGTAGAAGGGCTTGACAATTTTGTCTCCCAAGTGGCCTTAAAAAGGTTAAGTGGGGACAAATTATTCTATTTTTTTTACAATATTTTTTTCTTCTTACAAAAATATCCCTCATGTGGATTTCACCTCTTCCTTGCTACTTGTTTTGGTCTTCATCTTATCAATTCACTTGTTATTTTCCTAGAATTTTGTTTGGGCATCTACCTTCTTTCCTTGGTACTTTTATTAGAAACTCAAGGTTTTTCGTACATTGATGGATGTCATTTCATTTAATCCATGAAATTCATTCCAATGAAGGTGGGAAAGCCCAAAATTCATTTGGTCTCCCCAAATGTTTCTTGTGCATGGGAGAACTTGCCAATTTTGGCTCTTAAGTCATCTAAAAAATGTTAAGTACTTACCAATGCTTCTCCTTATTCCACAATATTTTTTTCTTCTAATTGATCTCTCCCTTCTGTGGTCATTCCTTCTTCCTTTCTACTCACTTCTATATTCCTCTTAGAGTTTCACTTGTCCTTTTCCTAGCATTTTGTTTGGGAATTTTACTTCATGTGAACTGAAATGGATCTAAAACAAAATGAATGGATTATGACTCAGGTTAAGGAAAATAATGATTTGTTGGCTATGGAAGTTATTGCATATAGAAATTTGTTAAGAGGCTACCAATTTTTTTGGCTATGGAAGTTGTTAGCTACGGAAGTTGTTGAAGTGTATTTCAAAGCTACATAATTGTATGAAGTAGGGGTTTTCAATTGTTGGTGTGATGGCCACATGTTCACTGAAGTAGATATCCAATCACCACAAGTAACTGTAACGACCCCTTCGTTATGTCTATGAATAGCGAAGTTCAATAGGAATTTTTTTTTTCTTTTAACAATTAAGAAATTAACATCACCTAATTCATATAAATGCAAAAACACATGACATCATAACTAAGGTGACACATGATCAGAATATAAACAAACTCTACAATATCTTTGCGGAACGAAATTTCAAACCATAATGCCGACCAATCTCATCATATTATCACCAATAACAATAATTTTTCCAAATATAAAACTGCTTTCTACTTTACCATTAAAATCATACCTTAGCCACACGCCCGCTTCGGAGACGTCCCTCGTGTTGTGCCGCTTCCCTCGCTCCGTGCCTCTTCTGCTTTCCGACCAAAGAAAGCTCACCGGTACCTCCCAACCATACGCTAGGGGTACTCTTCTTCCCCCTTAGCCCCCCGAGCCGCAAAGGGGCCACACAAGCACCAGAGATAAACTAGCGTCTCAGCTCGCCTCCACGGCAGAGCTACCACTCCCACACACAGCTGAGATAAACCCAACTCCTCACAAGCAATCCGTCAAGCC
>SNQJ01S0183759.1:0-12381 GCA_010110895.2 Picea sitchensis | reverse complement strand
GTATTGGATTAAGAAAAATTGTTACATAGTTGCATTCTTGTTTAATGTTCTTTAATTTTCCATATTCTAGTTATTTTACATCCTCTCATAATTTTCTCATCATATCAAATATAATACTTGTTATTTTATGGACAATTATTTTTATGGTTTTTTATGAAATAATTATATAATCTTAAAACAATGATAGATGGTGAGAATTCTTTCTCACATATTTGTCAATGATCTTTTATTTATTCTTCATATATGTTAACTGATCTAGTTTATTTAACAACTGAAGGTTGTTTATAAATTGCTGAAATATGATAATCTGTTTATATAAGCTTTTGCGTTACATTTTTTTATTAAAAAGTATTAAGATCATTTATGATTATCATTCAAGTGTAGATGCTAATGGTCTATATCTATTCCTAGAAGAGTCATTAGTATATCTTGATTATTCTTAAAACAAAGAATTATTTCTAAAGGTTTTAAGAATGCATCTTCTTCATCTACACATAATTAATTTTTTCTCTCAATTTGAGATATGATTATGTAGTTAGGATTTATTTTCTGCAAGTCTAAGATCATTTAGATTAAAACTTAAATTATTCAAGTCTATTTTTGAAGAGAAAACTTGTTAAGTGGAAAACCAAGCCCACTGAATCGGTTGGAAACTACCATCCCAAACGAAAACTCGCCTAATTGGGGCTTGTGATCGGGTAGTTGTCCCTTGTTACAGGAGGCAATTTCCCACCTGCCAACATGGGCCAATCTCGGTTCTAGGCTAAGAGAGGGTCAAATTATTTTAAATAGAGTGGAGGGGGTTCATTCCATCCCTTAATTAAGTGTTATGGAATTTATAAATGAGGACAAGTGGAAGATTGATGGTTTTGGAGGTCGTGTTGTCAAATGGCTTGAACATATGGTCGATAGGAGGTTTGATGGATGCATTCAAGGAATAATATGTGAAGGAGGCTTCATTTTTGGGTGATTTGTATCGAGGTTCTTTGGCCTTTCTCCTGATAGTGTGGTGTAGAGGTTCCTGGTTGGTGTTTAGAGGTTCGAAGTGTTTGTCTCCAAGTTTGGTTGGTGTCGGGTGCTCATGGAAGCCAAATATCGCTCAATGCCACTTTCAGTTGGGTTTTTGACTAGGAACCCCTGGTCCTCAAGTTCATTTCCTCTACTGTCAATGGTGAAAAGGTCCTTGATTTAATCATATGGTCTAAAGGTTGTCTTCTTATCTATGCCTACGTTAATTTTGGATTTGAAAATTGGAGTGGGTCAATTTTGTTTAGGAACCTTGGATGTCACCTTATCAGTAAACAAATGGATCCTAATTGGAGCGATATTAAAAGAGTTCTAAGACGTCATGGAGACATTTCTCAAGAAAACTGCTCAACACTTCCATATATCTCGACTAAAATGGCGGATGTGGAGTAGACAATTGCATCCATTTCGAATCTTCTATGGGCCTAGGTATGAAGAATTGATGGTCTTGAAACAAAGTGTTATTATCTCATATCCTTGGTTCTGTCACAACATTCGTCTTCTAACCAAGCCTCAACAACATCCCTCCTTGGAGAAATTTCAGATGGAGACCTTGGAGATATTGATTTAGCACCCATGGATGTCGAAGAAGACTCATCACCACTTGATAGAGAGTACGAGTTTCAAGGTAATGTATCTGAGCACCACTAAATGTACTTTAAAGTAGTCTTTTTGCAATGTCAATATGTAAAAGAAGTTAGGTAATGTATCTGAGCACCACTAAATGTACTTTAAAGTAGTCTTTTTACAAGGTCAATATGTAAAAACAAATTGTTGTCAATTGATTTGAAAATATTATAGGGAAATGTCTAAATTTAGTTTTTTTGTTAGCAGCATAAATATTTATAAACTTAGTGCCAAATTTTGTACTTACTTTTTACTTTGTTGTTTGGTGCAACCCAACCCAACCCCTTTGTACTAATATAATTCAATTTTAGTTATAAAAAAAATTCTCTATCTTTTAAACTCAATAAAATTATGTCGAATTCTCACTATTTAATAAATTTAAGGAAATTAAAAATCTATAGAAATATTAAAACATTTTCACTTGCTTTCTTAAAGTTCAATAATGTAAGCACAATTTCCATAGTGATTAACAACATTATTATTTTCCTTAATTTTCTTTTCTAAATTGTAACCTTAGTAACATTTTTGCTCATTTATTATCTATCATTTTATTATACAATTAAAGGTTATATTAAATCTATGCCATGGTAATACATGTAGGCTTCCAAGCATCTCTTGATCACAAGTTATATATATTGTTTCGAAATATGTTTTACAATGTATGGGAGAGATGTCCATATAACATAACACATTAAAATAATAGTAAAAAAATCACAAAATTATAAATTAATATTAAAATAATAATAAAATAATTAAAAACTTTAAAAGATATAAAAATAAATAAACACATATAAACAACAAGTGGGCTCAATTAATTAATCGACACAATAATCAAAACACGTATATAGTAGCACCTGTATAGATCCGTCTTAACCTTGGATCTATCAAGTGTCGAGAAGGATCAAATCTCTAGATGTGCAAACCTTAAACCTTTCCTCAAGTTTTACATTCTAAAAAATGTTTTCATCTCCATAAATTGGATCCCTCTAAATGCTTAATAGATCTGGGGTTAAAATTAATCTATACTAATTTAGTAAAATACAAAATATATAGATGAACAAATAAATAAATAAATATTTTGTATATTTTATAAAATTTTGACAATTTGAAGAGTATGATCTTAATAATAACAATAATAATCTATTTTTAAGGTCACGGCCAAGCCACACCAAATTGGTGTATGAGACCCCCTAGTTTGTGGGACAAGGGACCCTCCTCCACCCAACGATTTGACTGGTAAAGTCTATGGAGGTATACATACCCTACCCCCTCTGGATTTGAACTTGTGACCTCTTAAAAGGAAACACATGTTTTTAACCATTAGACCCTAAAAGATTACTAAATAACATTATAAAAAGTTTTGTAATTAAAAAAAACTTCTATGAATATAATTTGGGTCATGAGTATAATTTGGGTCATTACTTATGTTTGAAATTCAACGAAATTTTATCATTAATAAAAAGGTCCTTTCTATAAAAGATTAACTTTATAAAATTTTAATAAACAATTCGAACACTGCATAATTGAGAGCAAGAATTCTTTTTGTCTACACCTTGATATGAAATCCAAAATAGAGGTCTTATTGAAATTTTTTGTTATTGTAAAACGTATTCAAAATATTTAACATGTTAAATATAACAAATATTTCTGAATTTAGAAATCCGTGTCATTTGAGTATACTATAAAAGAGGACTTTATTATTCTAAATGTTTTGAATCATATATATATGAAGAAGGTGTTATGGTGGAACTCACATTATTAGAGGTAATCTATTTATGTTTATTAGATTTGATTATTTGGAGGTTTAATGAGTATTGATGTGCTATATCAATATAATTTTAGTAGATTCATTTGATTTAGACAAAGAAATATGAGATTTTTTTGTGGTTTAAAGACTTTTTTTTTTTTTTCCTGTTGATTATTATTAAGTGTTTGAGGAATTCTTGGTTTTGGGAAGTGTGAGACTTTTTATAATATTTTGGTTTCTTAAATTTGATCCTAACACTATGTCAGTTAGTAGAATGTTAGTTCGATTTCATCTTCCCAATTTGCCATTATATTTTTGGTATTAATAAGTTTTTGAGGATATTGGGAATGCTTTAGGCACTTGCATAAAGTCAGATATTACGCGTGTTGTAGCGGGTTAATGAACATATGCATGCATTTGTGTTGGGATAGACCTTAGTAAGGGTCTTTCAAACAAAATGATTATGACATGGAATAATTTTAAATATACAAAGGTCTTGGATTATGATAATACAACATTTAGGTGCAGGATATATCATAATTTAGGACATTTACAAGCTACTTGTCTCCATGCTCATGGTCACCCTTTTAGGAAAAAAGGAACCAAATCAAAACCAAAGAGATGGACCTTTTAAGAAGAATCAATTTTGGATATCAACCTTGATCAAAATGAGGTAAATTAGGACTCACAAGTGTTGATTGGGAAATCCATTCCTTTCTTGAGAGATCAAGTAGAAGAAATGCATATATGAATTTTTTCCTCAAAGAGGACATGGCAACCGACACTCCTTTAAGTGGAACAAAAAGATATCATAAAACATACACCTTGGATTTAGAAAATGAAATGTTTCTTTTCAAGAACTTTGATCTCTAGCCATCCCACTTGGAGTATTGTGACTCCTACTTTAGTGATGTAGCAATAAGTCAAAAAGAAGAATGGGAAAAACTAAAAGATACAAAATTGTATTATAAAAGGAAAGAAATGAATATATATTACTAATGCAACTTTAATAAGTGCAATATACACCTATACTCTTATAAGTGTAGTATGTCCCTATACTTTCTTTTATTTGTATCATACTTTGGGCATTGAAAATTGTGATTTTCATTTTATAATGGAACATACATTGTGATTTTTTCTTTAAACAAGTATCTCTTAAATATGTTGTATGATTAGTTAAATGTTTCAAATTGACAATAAGAATTGTTTCCAAATTCCAATCATGGTGCAAAATACAAGTTCCATTAATTTTGGTTGAGTTATTTAACTTTGACTAAATTTAATATGGATGAACTATTGTGTTAGCTATAGAGAATACCACTCACATAAGTGAGTTTTTAACAACATTTTTTTTGGAGTGAATATATATATATATATATTTTAAATTGAAGTAAGATCCTTATATTAATTTATGCTTATATCTATACAATGCCATCTATTAGCCACCTATTCTGCCACAAAAGGGAAACCAGAACAGGTAGCTTTCACAAAAAACTTAGAGTTTGATACATCACAGCTTAAACAAAACAGAATGAACAAAACAATGATCAGAAACTGGTCACCATGACCATCTAGCTTGCGTTGAGTGGCAAAGACTCTGCCCATCTTTAGAGAGGTGACAAAGCTAGAAGGAGAGAAAAAAAAAAACCTGGAGGTGCTATTCCCTGTGCGAGCTCAGGCTTCCATGGATGTTGTAGGCACAGAAAAAATTATGGTTGCATGTTTGACAATGATTCCGTGCTGGAGCGTTCGACAATGCATCAAACAAGATATCCATTCTCTGGTCGAGGATGCGTAGCTGGTCATCAATATTTTGTCGAATTTTGAAAATGATTTGGAGGTGCTCGTCTGATAGTTGGTTTGGGGAGAGTATAGGTGTCTCCACCTCCGTTTCCTCACGAGTGCTCGTCGTATGGTGGCACCTCCTCTCCGACCAGGCGACTACTAGGGATCAAAGGAGGTATGTGATGGGGTGATGAGGGAAGTTGAGGTGATTCCTGGTTATTATGCCTAGGGCTAGAGGTGCAAATTGCGATGAGAGCTAACTAGGAGAGGGTGAGTTTGTTGTGCCTGGAGAGGGCGTTGTAATACAACGATCCTCTTCTGGACATCCCCCTTTCTCTTGAAATGGTGGAGGGATTGCGGAGGCTGACCTGCGATGGAGTGAGGGCGAAGGGCAGAGGAACTGGTGGGGAAAGATTGCAATGAGAAACTCTGAGAGAGTCGAGGAGCAAGAGCAATTACAGAGTGAAAATGAGAGAATTCACCAAGGAATTTTCCTTCATAGTGCAGCTCGAGTTGACAGGGAGGCTTGCCATGAAATCTGAGGTGACGAATTCCCTAGGCCTGGTGCCTAGCAAAGTACGCTCGGTCTAGCTCACACGGGGGGCCATTAAACCTGCGAAGTTTTCCAGGTGCACTACCTTAACTTTCCGATGAGTGTGGATCATTCTGAAATAATGGATGGGAAGCTGGTGGCAGGGGTTATTAATTCCCATTTCCACCCCATGCCATCTTTCCTCTGGCTCTATCCACTTGTCACCCCATCTGGGGGAGGGAAATTCTAGTGGGCCAACTCCATGCATTGGAGTGTTACACATCAAAATCACTCATTGCAATGATGTCTAGTGTCGTTGTTATAAATATCGCAAGTGTTGCAAACATGATCTTGTCTATGTCGTCTCTCTAACGACATCGTAAAAACACTTAAGACACCTCAAAGACTAATCTTGAAGAAGAGAAATGAATTGACAAGGAGTACAAGCCTCTTATCACTAAAAAAGCCACTCAAAAGTCAAATTTGGAAGGCAATCCTCCCCTACATATTGTCAGGGAGTGTTGGTGCTCTGTACCCTCTTCTAGGGGAGCGTTCCAACACTCTGTGTCCCTTTTTGAGGGAGCGCTGGCTTTTTTTGGGCGAAATTTGGTTTGTTGGAGGAAATCAGGGAAGAATCCCCTTAATATCAAAAGGTGGTTGGATTCGAATCTAAGGTTGAGGCATGATCTTAGGGGATATCCACAACTGAAGGAGAGGAATCCTCAACTTATCCCAAAGATATCTCAAGTGGTTAGGCCTCTCCAAGCCTATATAAGGAGGCCTTCTCATGGTGAAAGGATAGATGGAGATTGCGAATTACACCAAACTTATGATCCCATAAGTGAGATGTCATTGAAGCATAATCAATGTAGATTACTTGAGCAAAGGTGTTGGACAAGGACAGTTGGAAGAAGTTGTTGCACCTTCATCAAAGGATTGTAAGTACTCTTCATTTGTTCTCATTAATACACATACATGCTTGGCATGTTTCTTTCAAGTTTATGTTTGATTCACATGAACTTGTCTTCAGTAGATGGATCTGTATTTGAGCTAATCTCAGTAGAATATGAAGTCTGTTGTATCTTTGTTTGTTCTACATGACCTATCGAGGAGCTCAGGATTGGAGCTCAACTCAGATTTTGCGAGGACAAACATCGTTAACAAGGTACACATCGTTCTTCTTCCTCTTCATATATTAGCTTAATTAGATCTAAAAAGGATGTCAATGTCCATGTTAAGCACTTTTCTGTCTTGGCCTTAGGAGTCTAGAGACCAAGAGGGAATCTACTTTTCTGCAAGAGGATTCACCTGTAACAGAAATTGGCAAATGCACTGGGGACGATCTCTGATTTTTGTTTTCTTTCCTAGATCTTGTTTTGGCCTTTTTCCCACTCTTTGACCTCTCTCCACATCATGTTTCTGATTCTTAGATCTGATTGATTTCCTCTTTCTTTCATCATACTCACCCTGATTGACTGAGTTTGCTTGGAATTTTGACTTTCTGAGTATTTTTCTGAGTTTTGAGAGCCCTCGCGATAGTCCCTCACGTTGTGACTATTACCACCGGTAATGTGGTGGTTAGCCAAGCTCCCATTGGTACGCCACTTTCATCTAGGCCTTCTTCATCACTTCCCCTTGGGTACAGATCACTGAATCCTTTCGTTGTCAACACTACCCGGGTTATACCCGGAAGCTCGATACCTTTACAACAACCCGGAGGAACTGGTCTTGGTGGCTCTAATCCATCAAGTGGCACTGGTCAGTCATTTATGTCTGGTTTCCAAATTCCAGGGACTCAACCTCATGTTGGGGGGCAACCTCCTTTCGGATTGCAACCTCCATTCGGGGGACAACCTCCTTTTGCAGGGAAACTTCTGTTGGGAGGACAACCTCTGTTTGGAGGGAAACCTCACGCTGGGGGGGCAGCCTCAAAATGGAGCCCATCATCAACCTTCTGGACATAATGCGTCTACAACGCCCAATCCTTGGCACACTCCTTTTCCGGGAAATCCACTATTCCTCGGGGGAAACAACCTCAAGGACAACAACAAACTTATCCTCCTTATGGAAAAAATGTCTATCCACTTTATGGACAAACCCATCAATCGAATTATAATCCTCATAACCCATCCGGTTATCGTCTGCTCCCAAATTCTTCTCAACCCTCTTTGAATCCTCTCTAATTTGGTCAGCAACAACCGTATGTAGGAGGACCTACTGGTTACAATGATCCACCTAATCCAGTTTATGGTCCTACTGGTGTTCCTATGCCACACAAGTATCACCCTTAGGTTAACTAACAACTATTGTTCCTTGCTACTCTGGATCTCCCAAACTTGTCTCGGTTGACCAATGATCCTATACATCATTATCCTTTCTAGCCAGTGATTTCGGCTAACCTACCTTATGATATTCCAAAATTTGATGTTAAACCTGGAGAAGACCTAAATAACCATGTGATGACTTTCCATTTATGGTGTTCATTGAACTCCTTAATGGATGACTCTATCCATTTACGTCTATTCCAGCGAACACTTATGGGCTCAGCAGCCAAGTGGTATATTGAACTTCCACGCATTTCTTTCCAAGATTTTAACTCCCTTGCCATGTCCTTTCTCACACACTTTCAACTACCCATTTGATATGAAATGGGTACTGAACTCTTGACCTCCCTTCGTCAGACAAACTCCATTCATATCTCTGATCATATTCATGAGTGGAGACGATGACGAAGGTTGATCAAAGAAGTCATTCCTGACCAATTATTGACGGAATGGTTCACTAAATCACTGTTACCCCCGATCGCTCACGATGTCACCATGGGTGGTGTAGTCACAAAAGTGGAATCCATTGCTAGGGCACAATACTTAGATCTGGTTTACTCACAGTCTAGTACTCTGTACGAGTTAATCCTAAATGCTATCTGTGCCACTACTGATCCATCCAAACCTTCATCTTCATCGCATGCGGATGGTGTTATTGGCTCCGTCAAAACACAATCTTCGTCCCAGTCGACTGGAACAACTAATCGATATGCTCCAGCATCCACCTCCAGTTTGACCGCACCCTCCTCTACCTCCCCCCAAACTCAAATATCTGAGGTGAATGCAGTTCAATCTGCCCCTTTACAACAGACTGGAGGTAAGAAGAAAACAAAGAACACAACCAAAAAGAACAATAATGAACAATAATGAACAATCCAAAGCTCAAAACCCACCACCTTCTAACGAAAAGAAACCACAACGGAAGCCGAAATTCTTATGTCTTATTTGTGATGACGGTCACTACACTTGAGACTGTCCACATTGCGATGAAGTGGCCAAACTTTTCAAAGGGAATTCCCAACCTACCGTGCTTACTCAACCTTTTCCTCAGCAACAATCTATGGTTGCTCAAACCCCCTCTCCAGGGGGCAGTTCCAACCACCCTTCTCATGATGAAGCCTCAACAAGTGTCCATATCTATCTCTTCAATGGGATTGATTTAACCACTCGCTCTACGACTTATGACACTCCAGTTAAACCTGGCAAAGTAAAAGTGACCAACGATTCTTTACCAGATCCATCACCATCCTCCGTTAGTCCTCTGTCTGGACCACTTCAGATTGAAAAACCTGCGTTCGACTCTATCTTACGCCCTCCTAAGAGAACTATCCGTAAATCTACCTTTAATCCTAGTTCACATGTCGCCCAGAACTACAACATTGTTGAAGATCTGGCACAAGCACCGTGTGCTATGTCTACGTTAGAAGTTCTACAACATTGCCCCAGTCAACGTAGAACACTGTTGGCTACTATTGGCGCTTTTGATCCCGAGTCATCCAACACTATCATGTTGAACACAGATAATTTCTTGCCTCGAATCTCTCATCAACTTGCTTTCTAAGCCGACGTTGTTGTTCATAATCAACAAATCCACCAAACTATCTTGGATGAGGGAGCCTCTACTTGTGTCATGTCTTTAGCCTGTTGGAAAAGCTTAAAATCGCTCGCACTTAACAAATCCTCAATGATGCTATGTGCATTCGACGGGAAAGGTTTTCATCCCCATGGACTTTTGCAGTCCTTGTCCGTGCAATTGGGCAGCAAATCCATCTTTGTTGATGTTGAGGTGGTTGATGCTCCCCTCAATTACAACTTATGGCTTGGAATAAGTTGGTTCAATTCTATGTATGTCGTTGCTTCGTCAGTATTTTGATGTGTGCAATTTCCTTATCAAGGCAAAATTGTCACCGTCGATCAGTTAGATTTTTGTACACCTGACACTCGCACTCCTACTACCAACAATATTCCCTTTCTGGGAGATCACAAGATCATGTATGAAAGCGTTGGTGTTGGCTTGTTGAAAGACTCTAGCCTTATGGGCACCTCCCCTACACCACTTCCACCCACCACACATCATGTTGCCACAATCAATATGGTTTCGACTATGGTTTACCAATCCTTGGAATCATCTGACCCTTGGATTGTACCTAGTCCATTGGAATTCGATGCACTAGGTGACACCATGCCACTTAGTCCAGTCGAAACCTCATACATTTCCATCCAATCCACCTCTCCCTCCTCGGATGACCAACATCTCTTGGCACTCGACACTTACTCGATGCCATCGTGATTAAATTCCTTGACGTCTGTGTTCGATTACATTTCCCAAATTTTTCCTTCTGATGAATCAATAATGGAAATGCTTAGCATCGACGACGTACCTTGGGATGATAACCATCATCGATCCTCTTTTCTTCCACCTCTCGAAGAAATCCAAGAAGATATACGTTCTATCTTCCCCCCTGATGTTGTCCAATTTCCCTAATCACCTATACTTACGCAAGATGTTATTTCTGAAGGGAATTTAGGCAACATTACCTCTACGGTCGAAATATATATTTCAATCAAGGAAGGTATTGTAGAAAATATTAATCTCGGCATTAATTGTACACCCGAGGAAGTGGTTTCCTATACCGCTTTGTTTAAAGAATTTCGCGATGCCTTCGCTTGGAGCTATGAAGAGATGCCAGTGATCGATCCTTCGATCGTTGTGCATGAGATTAAAACCTACCCAGCTGTAAAACCTGTTCGACAGAAACTCCGCTCGGTCCATCCTAAGAAGACTGCGGCTATTAAGGCAGAAGTTGAGAAATTATTGACGGAATGGGTTTTGAACATTGTTCTGGTTACTAAGAAGCAATGAACCATTCATGTCTATGTTGATTATAGGGACCTCAATAAGTCTTGTCCGAAAGACAACTACCCTACGCCCTTTATCGACCAGATCATTGATAATTGCGTTGGTAGCGTAATTTTCTCTTTCATGGATGGTTTCTCGGGGTATAACCAGATTGACATTTCACTAGCTGATCAACATAAGACAACCTTCATCTGCCTGTGGTGAACTTTCGCCTATCGGAAGCTACCAATTAGCTTAAAAAATGATGGTGCTACATTCCAATGAGCGATGTCCTACGATTTCCACGATATCAAACATATTGCGGAACCTTACCTCGACGACTTACCTGCGCACTCATCCAATCGATCAGACCATTTTTGGCATCTACGGGCTATTTTTCTTCGATGTCGATTCTACCGTATTCGTTTGAACCCACATAAGGGTATTTTTGCTGTCGAATCAGGCCGACTCCTCGGCTTCGTTGTTTCCAAGGATGGGATTCGGGTGGATCCCTTAAAAATTAAGGCTATCTTGGCTTTACCTCCACCTAACATTCTGACACAACTCCAAAGTTTGCAGGGAAAAGAAAACTGTCTTCGTCATTTCATTTGTAACTTTGCTGGGATTACAAAAGGATTTATGTGCTTGTTACAGAAAGACACCCCTTTCATTTGGGATGACATTGTTGAACGCTCGTTTACTGCTCTTAAGCATGCATTAACCAACGCTCCTTTGTTACATCCTCCAAATTACACAAATGACTATATCCTTTACCTAACAGCCTCCACTTCCACTATTTCCATGGTGTTAGTTCAAGAGGACCCTAACGACGAGGAACACGTGATATATTATTTGAGCAAAAGTCTATCTGGTCCAGAACTTAGATATTCACATGTTGAAAAACTGGCCCTGGCAGCTGTCATCACTGTCCAGAGATTCTGTCACTACATTTTGCTACGCAACACCACAGTTATTGTGGACTCGAACCCCATGTACCACATTTTGACATGTCAAGTTCTTAGTGGAAAATATTCCAAATGGATCGTTATCCTTCAGGAATTCGATCTCGAGTTCACTAAATCCAAAGCTAAAAAGCCCTTGGTGTTTGCCGAGATTATTTGCGACTTTCCTCGTGCTGATGAAGAAACCGAGCCCAGAGATTCTCTCTCGGAGGAAAATCTGTTCCTCATTAGCACGTTCGATCCTTGGTATGGAGATATCCTTCTTTATCTCCAGACCCAACGTTTTCGGCTCGATATCTCTTGGGAAGAACGTCGTCGTATCCACCACCATTCTCGTCGTTACCTTATTATCGGTGACACTTTATACCGTTGTGACATTGACACTATCCTACGACACTGTCTAACTCATGAAGAGGTTGAACACGTGCTTAATGATTGTCACCTTGGAGCATGTGGTGGTCATCTTTCTGGGATGGCTACCGCTCAGAAAATTTTACGTGCCAACTACTTTTAGCCCTCAATTTTCAAAGATTGTATTG
>SNQJ01S0183758.1:0-18954 GCA_010110895.2 Picea sitchensis | reverse complement strand
TATATGAAATCAAAGCGATTTTACCTCATATGTTTGTAAGAACACAAATACTTGTAGATCTTCCCAAAATCCTCCAAAGCTATTTCCTTTTATTATCCAATGGGAAGAGGTTGTGACAACTAATTGCCACAAGCCCTTCAAGAGCAAAACCAGTGAAGAAATACGGCAATAATGAGAGAGATAGAGAGAATGGGATGAAGAGAAACTAGTAGCATAACAGTGCAATAATGAAAGGTGAAGAATGAGGGAGTGAGAGGTCTCTTAAATAGCTTGAGAAGCTAAGGAGACCCCTCTTGGATCTTCTACAAGTGTCAAAGATCCAAGGGACAAGACAACTCATGGAGAAAATCAACCAATGAGGGCATGGGCTTTTANTAAAAGGGGGAAAGACGTGAGGTTTCAAGTTGGCAAGAGTTAGAGTGTGTTGGCACACTCCTTATAGGCAATCGATTGGTGGAGGAGAGGCCACACGCTTTAAGTTAAAGAACAAACCCAAATTAAAATTTGATGTTTCCAATCCCACGTAGAGGGTGACGTGAGTTGTGATTGAGTTAAAGCGTGAGGAGTGGGAGAGTATGGGATTACATGGAGGATAAGGGACCCACACTAAGAATTAAGGGAGTTTCCAAACATCACATGGGAGTGGGGACACACTTCCAAAAATGGATGCGTGAGTGTGACGTGAGGGACGTGAGGTTTAGAGTGTAGGAGGAGTGTGTGGGAGGATGTGTTGGCCACACTCCAAAATGTTATGCGATTGGTGGATGAGAGGGAAAGGGGAGGTCCCACACATCAAATAAAGGAGAGTTTCCACTTTAATTGTGATGCTTCCAAACTAAACGTGAGGATGTGAAGGCGTGGAGTGGGGATGTGAGGGAGATACGTGAGGCGTGAGGAGAGTGTGTAGAGCACACTCCAAAGTGTGATGTGAGTGGTGGAGAGGGGAGTAAGCAAGGAGGGGCCCATAACTCATATAAATGAGTTATTAATACAATATACTCTTTACATATAAGCTCACGTGGGAAGGGGGACGTGAGCTCACAAGTGGATTTAATTAAAACTTGATTTTAATCAAATGTGGGTTTAAAAGGGTAGGTAAGGGTTAGGAAATGGTTAGGTGGGGTATCTCTCACATTATTGGCCCTTTACTTCACTTAATTTGGTCCACTATTACAAAAATTACATTTTCCCATGTTCTGGGTTTGGCAATTAAAATTGTCGTTTTCTCGAAAAACGCCTAAGCGGACAAACAACCTAGCAAAACTTGTCTGACTGAGTTGAAACTTGGTCCACGGGTGCAGGGGGTCTCATTAGCTTTCTTTTGAGTACAAATACCCCTATTGCAAATCCCGGGACCTAAGTTTTACATTAAATACCCAGAATTAATTAATTCGAAACCTTAAAAAAAACCTAGCTATACTTGATGGAATTCCGCGAAATTTCGCGTGCTGTCTGACATGGTCATTTACATCATTCATAAACACTAGCTACCTAGGAATAACTTCATTAGAACGCCTTTCACCACTTTGGAGGATTTATTGGGTGGGAGTGAAAAACTCAAGGGAGATTTGTTGAGATTTGGGTACCTTGGAAAGTGGTCCCCATGTGCTTATGAGTCTCTAAGCACAAAGGGGGAAGACTTTTACCCTCATACTTTACTTTATGATTCTAATTTCACTTTGACTTAGGGAACGCCTTTCACCACTTTGGAGGATTTATCGCTGGAGAAAACTCAAGGGAGATTTGTTGAGATTTGGGTACCTTGAAAGTGGTCCCCATGTGCTTAAGGAGTCTCTGGGCACAAGCAAGACTTCACCCCCATATACTTTACTTTATGATTCTATTTCCACTTTGACTTAGGAGTTTTAAGTCAAAGTGAAATATGTCACTTGTCATAGTGACAATTAATTCACAAATGTGGGTGAATTAATAGACAAAAAAGCAACCAAGGAAAGCGGGCTCTTTAGTGAGATTATTTGAGTTGATCTCATATCCATTGATTAGACATGGCTAGATCTAATCTAGGCCATTGATCTTTAGGGTTGGCATGAGGAGGCCAAAAGGGAGGGAAAGTGCATTTGGAGACCCACCTCTTCACTCTGAGACTTCAGAGGAAGAGAAGAAGGGTGCACCATCTCGAGGAGGAGAGGGTTTGCACTTGATGAGGGTTTTGAGCCAAAACCCCTTAAGGGTTTGAGAGGAATCCCTTGGAGCTTGGAGCTTTGAGCTAGGTGGATGCATGGTGGTTCATCCATGGAGCCACAGTCATTCTCTTCTGTTCAGGAGCAATTGCATGGAGGAGGGCGCATCTAAGGAGTGAGGGGCGCACCATGTTTCCTTCATATGCTCAGCAGGAGAAGAGCACTTGTCAGATTGAGGAGAGATCTAATGCTCGAGGGAGGCTAGAGAGAGGGGTACAAGCTTTCATGCAGAGAGATATCTACCTCAAAACTCTCGGCCTATTTATCAAGTGGATCAGCTTTGCCAGAGGAGGGCTTATGGGTTGAGATGATTGGCAGCCACCTAGCAGCGATCTCGCTGGAGGACGGAGCCTGGCTGTACTTCTGAGAGGCGTGCCATTGTGAGAGGACATTCCTGGGTGGAGGGGTTTCTTCATTGGGCGCGATGAGCTTGGGCTCTGGCCAGTCTCTCAGAGGGCAACAAAGGAAGAGGGCTCACCACAAATTTGGGCACATCTCTTTCTGGACCTTGTGGCAAGGCTTGTGAGGAGCTTGCTATGTATGCATGTTCCATTGTATTTCATTACATGTTGTATCTCTTGCTTTAATCACATTATATAGACGCATATCCTAAACCGGTTTTCCCCGGGTTTTATCCAGGTCATGTCGACCAAAATACCGTGTCAATTTTATGCATGTTTAGAAGTGTAGATCAAAGATTTTAAACTTCAAGATCTAGAGGTAGTGTTAGTTATGTGTTTTAAGTTATATTGTATGTGCTAACATTGAGACAAGAAAACACTTTGCAAGGGCACCTTAAAGAGCACTTTAACCTATTAAACATTGAGCAGAAGTAACATGACTGCTTGTTGTCCTAAAAACATCAAGAGAAGATTTCCAAACAGCTTTGAAACTTAGAGCCATACTAAGGTCAAGGACATCTTAGATGGCGTACTTCATAGGACCTCGAATTTCAACAAGATTAACCCTACCGGTTAGGGGTTGAAGCATTAACCTCCGAGGATAAAACACTCAAAGGAACTTCCCAATCAAGAAACCTAAGGGCAACTCCACCAAACATGATCCATGTAGATTCTATTACAATACTAACCTCCACGCTAGGTGCTATGGTAGAATCCCGCTTTACAAAAATTTTAGCCGAGGCAAAATTGTTTGGCAGAACCAAACTGCTTTTGACATACTCAAAGATCCGGATGATGCATTACTATTGGCACATGGAGTTGGACTCTAATGAATAAAGCGACCAAATGTGGCTTGTATATTTGTCTTTTCTCTTGTCTCTCGTACAACTATCTTTTGCAGGAACTCAAGGCTCTAGCAACCATTTACCATCATCAAGACTCATTTCCAAGCCATCTTCAATTTCTTAGCTTGACCTATAGGGACATCATCTTCCATTACTCCACTTCTCCATCTCATTTCCACCTAGGGTCACTCTGATACCCCCTTGTGTAGGATTTCTCCTACACAAAGCAAGTGAGTGTCTATCTAAGGTGACAGTGGGTGGGTATTCCCAAAGTTCTTGCTATCTTGAGTGGATTGGTTGGCTTTGCCCAACCTACAATTTGTGCTGCCATCAGACACAATATCAACCACCAAGGTGAAACAAGGCAAAGACCATAACTTCCAAGCAAACGCCATAATCAAGAGAAGCTTCAATGCAACATATTCGCTAAATTTCAGTATTAACGTGACACTTACCACAATAATTCTGACTCATGAAGTAAGACCCAATCGCCTTCCCTAAACAAGTTGATGGAATGCCACGCGATGAATCTGAGGCGCGTTGTGAAGTGGGTCTTCATCTGTGTACGCGGACATCACAAATCAATCCATCCCTCAACACTCCACGTCTGCAACCTAAGGGCCCTCCCTCAGACATCATCTCCAATATCCCTTTGTAAATGGGGTATGTCAGACTCACATAGACAATCATCCGTAAAAGTGGTAACAACACTCCCCTTCTCTCTTGTACTTCATTTCATTGTTATTTTTTTGGAGAGTAAGGGTAAATTAGCTTGATGTCCGCTCACTTCATTTTCTGCAATATCTTTTATTCTAGCAAGCTATTAAAATAATTAACTCCCACGCCACCATAGCCCGCTAGTTAAGGCATTGATCTACTCATCGGTTGGGTAAGGTGATTGTGTTGTGTTATAGGAAAGCCTCCCAAAGCCTTTCGTGAGTGGGAGTTGGGTTTGAACAGGAAGAAGATAGGTGTTGTGGTGACATTGGGCAACTATTCCTTGTGTAAGTTGTTAAAGCATAGCAATCTAAGACCTTGTAGGACTACTAGTTTGGGCGGTAACAGGTCCCAAAAAGTAATGCTAAAGCTTGGAAACCTACAAAAGGGGACCCTTAAAGAAAATTATAAATGGAAGCAAGGATTGGAAAGATGACAAAAAAGGGGTTTGGAAAAAGGCAGCACACAAATATTGGGTAACTAAAGAGAACACCCTCAACAAAAGTGTTCATAGAGATGGACACCATAAGTCATGAAGTAAACCCTAAACTATAACATCTTCACACTTACTCTTTGGTGGGTTTTACTTCTTCTCACTCTCGACCTATCCCTCTGCACTGGTTATTTATTCCTTTGTCTAGGTTGGCAGATCTAATAGGGTTGGATGAAGGCCCTCCCACACTTAAACTCGGTAGCCCTCACAAGGTCTTAGGCTTGGGTGATAATTTGAAGGTAATGGGGTGAATTGTTTACATGGCTTTTATCTTAGTTATCAACTTACTTTGAATGATTTAAGGACTAACATGTCTTATGAACATTGGTTTACTTTGTCTTATATTCCTCGGGCTTTGCTCTGAATTCCTTTGACATGGTTCTTGAGGGACATCTCTTGGGTTGTGCCCAAGATGTTGTGCCTTACTGCAAGACCTTGACACATGTGATGGAGAGAAAGAGTCATACAGTGACTCAACATCCTTATATAGTGGCTCTCACATCCTTGGAACGTTGGAGGATGGACATACGGGCTTGGTTTGAGAGCAGCTTTGGTGGCATGCCACATGGTTGAGAAGCCCACAGGCTGGGCAAAGCACCGGAAGCATTTGTGAACAAAGGATGGAGGATGTTTCCTTTGGAGGCACTTTGATAGCACTTAAGGATGAGATTACACCCCTCTTACACTTGGATATGGCCTTTGGAGGCCTATGACATCCCCTAGCCTTGATGTCAACCTTCAGGCTAGGGTTTGATGGATTTTATGGTTCTGAAGATGTTTGGTGATGGTTTGGGGCGAGGAGACATTTTGTCTCACACTCTTGTGCATTAGAGGCATGACACATGGCTTTTGGAAGCCCAACAATTCACTCCTTGAGCCTCGATGTTCCCACACTAGAGCATGACGCCACCTTCTAGTATGATGTCACCCCTTTAGGGTTTGGCTTCATGTATTTTCTTCATTTTGGCATATTATAGAGGCAAATTAAGGGGTAAGCCCTCTTTCTATTTTGTAGTTGACAAAACTATGTGGACACTATTTAGGGTGGCCTCGTATAAATAGGCCACCCTCATATTTCATTTTGATCATCACATCTCACCTTGTGAGAGTAACTGAAATTTTCACTCCATTGGGTTATCTAGCTCTTCTACACTCATGCAGTATGCTTGGAGGGTCAAATTGTGGATGATTTTGCTGATTTTGGAGGGAATTTTCTGCAATTAGGGTTTTATCTCATGGTTTCCTGGATGAAGCAAGTGAATTTTTCCGCAATTTCATTCTCATGCTATTTATGTTTCATGGTTAATTTTACTTTTTCATGCTGGGGACGCCTTGCTTCAGGAAACTTAAGAGAGGAGCATAAGTGCTTCTCCTTCACAAGGTGAACTTTGTCCAAAATTTATGAAGGAATCCTTATCTAGGTTTAGACTCCTAAAGCCCCAAAGTGCTATCACTTTTAGGGATTTTAGCCCTAGACATTTGATTTTGACCTAGTTCAAGTATTAAGAAGGGAGAAAAGGCTGCTAGAGCCCAAAAGTGATCAGACGAGTAGCAATCCTTCTCTTTAAGAATTAAACCCTAAGGCCCTAATGTGCTAGCAACTTAGAGTTTAAACAGTACCTCTTGGTTTCTACTAGTTTAATCTTCAAGTATTGTTGCATTTGATGTTATAAAGACTCCATTGTTGTTTTTTCTCTAATAAGCTAGGTTAAGCATGGGTTCATTTCCAATTCTGTGCATTTTGTCTTAACCATAAACAAGCATGTTGAAAGAACCAAGATCACAAGAAGAAACACCATGCATGAAGAACAAGAAGTATCCTCGGGAACCCTTTCAACAAGGGAAGAAAACCCCACAAATCCTTTGCTATATTCTTTCAAGAGAAAGACCTTCACCACTCAAGACAAACCCTAGCACACAAGAGGGTAATTTCAAACCCTAGAAGACTAGCAATCTAAGAGAGGTAACACTTTTCCCAAGAGAACGTGAAATTTCCAAACTTGTGTGTAGGATATGATTCCATAATGGGGAATCTTCCCTTTTACTTATATTAGACTTGTCCTATCAACAAAGTGTCTATTGGCTCAATAGTGCCGACCTCTCTAAGTCACAATATACTATAATTATAATTATTATTATAATTAATATTAACCAAATTCAATTCATCTTTTTTTACATTCATTATTAATCACATTAGAATAATTGCACTTTTACATACAATTAGGTTACAGTGTGTCCCACTCTGAAACAATATATAGCAAAGGATCTCATACAATCTACTAATGCTCATCCACTAGGGGTACATCCATAGGGATGTTTCATATCTTTGGTTCACTGGATTACACAAAAGAACCAAATCTTTACACATTCACCTGCATCATTCACGCATGTCCACTCTGGCTGCATCTTCTTTCCCACTCGGCCACGAGAATCATCCGAGTCTTTCTCATCAACTCTTCTACCCAGAGGAGGTTAATACATCATCTTCATTTTGTTCACATGACGATGCACCCCAAAGTGTTGGGATTTAAGACGCTCACCTTTATGCTCACCAATGTGCATCGCCTAAGTCAACAGACGCTTTCCCAATCGGATAATCATCCGGAGTTCTTCTCAACTCTCCTCAATGGAGGAGGTTTCTCCTAATGCTCCTAGCTCTGCCTCGTGCGTGAACAACGCATTCCTTTCTTAGGGCTTTCTCTCTCAAGCCTAGTTGAGAGAAAGACTAACATAGTCAGCAATGATCCACATCTCACAAGTTTGTGTTGAGAATGTCTCACATAGTTGCATTCATCAACACTCCCCCTCAACTAGGGAAGCATTCTTCACCAAGTCTCACACACCTGACGCATTTAAATTTCTATTTTGGTTGGAGTCATCAATACCCCCTCAACCAGGGAAGGCATTTTTCACCAAGTTAGTCTAGTGAAGATGTCTGTAGACCGCTCATGTGTATGAAGGTACTACATGTGTACGATTATCCTCTGCAGATCATATCTCTCATATAAGGATACTTTATCTCATCGTATTTCGATCCATCAAGAAACACTGGTTCTCAAGGAGCTTTACACACCACTCTTGGTTATCATCATGTGATCCATCTCATGGTCAAGTAATTTTGTCAGAAGCTTGTGAAGCCGCATTTCTTCGCACACTTACTGTTATATGTATACTTTGTCTCTGGTGCACTTCAAGGCCACATAGTTTTTTTTTCCTGTTGCATTAGGAAACCATTGAAAACTTCACGATAGAACATCTGTCATATGTGCTTTTCCAGTTTACTGTTCTTTCTTCTCAATCTGAATCGACATTTCCCGCAAACTCAAGTTCACACCGAGGCATATTTCAAGCCATATCCAATTGTGCCTCATATATATCTCAATGCATGCTTATCAAGCATCTAGGTGAGTCCGTCTCAAATTTACTCCATAAATTGACTAAGTACATTCACTGCATCGCATGAATCACGTCTGGTGTTAACCAAATACACGCGATCCAACTGGCCAGGGATCGGGCCATTCAATCATCATGAATCTTCTTCTTTAAATCCGTCATTGTGGATTTTGCATTATGTCATACTTGAACTTTAATATTTTCATCAGAGATTTTCCTTAACTCAGAAAATCTCATCTACCTTTCCGGCTAGTTTTTTCTTGTCCCAAGAAGTAGTGCATCATACTTAGATTCTACATCTCAAATTCGGGAAGTCAAGGATTGCTTGTATCCAACAACAATGTTTTTCTAAATAAGTCATCAAGATCAGACTCGCTACCAATAATGTAATAATATAGGGTTGGATCAACAAATATCCTCAATAAATCCAAACTCATCAAGCACCTATCTATCTATCATATATAGTTTCCAACTCATGGATGGTAGAATGGATGGAAATGTATCGTTTACTGATCAAGTGTCTCATCATAGACAACTCCTCCTGTTTATGTGTGAGAAACCTCTCGCTATAGATCTCATTTTGTATTTCTAGACACTTCCTATCAATTGCATGTTTGATCTTATAGATCCATTTGAAAGTTACCATAGACTTCCTTTCTAGTCCCCTCGGGACACATCTTATGCATCGGGCTTCTAAGATATATAATGATTCTCATTATGGCATCTGTTATACATGTTCTCTTGTTGTTTCTCCAAGGTCAAGCAGGTCTGTAAAGATCAATGAGGTGGCTGATGGTTGAAGGATAGCTCAAAAATATCTTTTGCTTTCTGATGTGCCTTGAGGCTTGTATGTTTCTCTCTCCACTCTGCAAGAGGAGTCTAGGTAGGCCTTTTATGCCCTACTACAATATCTCTGAATATATCAACCAGAGCAATTGGATTAGCTGGAATAATTTATGTCTCCCTATGAACTGCTAAAGGGGAGAAGGTATTGTCTCAATTATCAATCTTCATCCGAGATTCTCTGGTCTTTGAAAGACTATCTCTTCTTCTAAGACAACATCTCTCAAGCATCTCAACTTGTCTGACTAGGGATGTCGATCTGGGATGTTTTTGAAGATTCATTTTATCCTTTCTCTCTAAAGGATCTAGCTTGGACTTCTTCTCTTTGGGTACAAGGAAATACACTTAGGTACTCAAATAACCCAAGTGTTCAATCTCGTGCTTCATACCAAAGGAAGACTTCTTCTGGAGTTATGTTTTTCAAAGTCCGTTGAAGAATCTTGTTCGCACATATACTGTGTCATGCGTGCTTTTACCCATGGAATCCTAGAAGGATTCTTGATCATGCATTATAGCATTGGTTTTCTAATGATGGTTCTATTCTTTCCTCTTTCTCAAATAGTTTTGACTCCTCTCGAAATAAGTGACTCCTCTCGAAGGATAAGATCTTCTTTCTCTTGTTAACCTATCCGGGAACAAGAAAACAAAAGAACTAACACAAGAATATCTCCTAAAGGAGAATAATGAGTACATCTCTAGAATCAAAACAATTTATGAATGTCACATACAACACCTACTTGTAATGTAGCTTAACTTATAGAAATATAGGTTAGAGAATGACAATTTCAAATAATCAAACCCTGAGTCTTTACTTTGAGGTTGTTCCAATGCACTGAGATCCCCTCTTTATCCATGACTTCAAGAAGTCCTCCCTAATTTCATGACAGTGATACAAATGATATATATAAGTGCATAAATTGAGGATGCTTATATGATTTCTCCAATGGCTCTCGCTGATCTCTATCCTCCTCGAGATCTTTATGAAGAAGATAGCCATGGTGTCACCTTTTTGTCATCTTTGTTATTTTGAAGTCGTCCCTTCAATGTAAGGGCTTGAGTAGGTGATTGACCTCCTTGTCCTGACTTCATCTTCCTTCCATTCATTGAAATTTGTCTCTGGTAAACCCTTTTGTATTACCCACAATAAGTCTTCCTCTCAAGTCTTGTCTTCCAAGAACTTGAAGCTTGCTTGATCCATCAAGCTTATCTTTCATCATAGTTTTGTTCATCATAATTTTAGATTCTTTCACAACCCTTTGTCAACTAGGGTTGGGAAAACCCAACTGCTAGGGTTAGGCTAGCACTTTTAGGGTTTTTTGGACCTATACCTGCCAACAATAAGCCTTTGAAAGATAGGAGAACACTGTTGAGCTAAAGAGCTCCTTCAATGATGGGTGTGTCCCATAATCGGGAATTCTCAGAGAGAAATTAGCGAAACCCTAGAACCAAAATTTCTAAATGCCCGGAATTTTGATCTAAATCTTGTTGGAGGTGTGCTGAAGGAGTTTTTACTCTCCTATGCCAAAATTAGCTACAACATCCAAGTATTAAGGCCTGAAACTAAGAAAGAATGAGGGTCGCATTGCACTTTTGGGAACCCTAGGAGGGTCGTGCATAGCCGTAAGAGAGAGAATGGTTGGAAAGTACTTGTGCAATGGGATCTTCAAGACCCATGCTCTAATGTTCATGTTGATTTTTCAATAAGCTAGGTTGGGCATGTAGTTCATTTCAATTTGCATTTGTCTTAAGTTTTAACTATAAACAAGAATGTTGCAACAAACAAGATCGCAAGATCGCAAGAAACACCATGCACAAGAACACAAGAAGTATCCTGGGAAACCCTTCTCAACAAGGGAAGGAAATACAACCAAATCCTTTGCTATATTCTTCAAGAGAAAGACCTTTCACCACCAAGACAACCCTTAGCACACAAGAGGGTGCTTAAACCCTAGAACTCTAGCTTCCAAGAGAGGTGCGACTTTTCCCAAGAGAATGTACTTGCTGAAATTTCCAACTTGTGTGTAGGATATGATTCCACAATGGGGAATCTTCACTTACTTATATTAGAATTTGTCCTATCAATTGAAGTGTCTATTGGCTCAACATTCTAATCTCTAAGTCACATTATAACTATAATTATTATTATTATTATTATAATTAATATTAACCGCATTAATTATCTTGACATTTATTATTAATCACATTGGTAATGACCTGTACCCCTTTACATAACAATTAGGGATTACAGTGTCCTACTCTTTGAACAATATATAGTATGGGTACACCCACCATTGCTCATCCACTAGGGGCACATCCATAGGGATGTCATATCTCTCGCTCACTGCATTATTAAATGCACCAGACCACATCGCTCACCGTGCTCGGCCCATAGGCACGCCCACCTCTGCTGCATCTTCTTCCCACCGCCATCAGTAGGATCATCTAGAGTCTTCTCACAACTCGCTGCTCAAAGGAGGCTAATAATACATCATCTTCATTTCCTCGCTCTCACATGACGTATGACGTGCCAAGCACTTTTGGGATTTCACACGCTCACCTTGTGCTCACCCACAAAAATGCCTAACTCAATAGATTGCCTTTCCCACTAGATAATCATCTGAGTTCTTCTCAACTCTCTCAATGGAGGAGGTCATCTATACATTCCTAGCTCTGTCTCTGTGTGAACCATCGCACTTTTCTTAGGGGATTTCTCTAAGTTTTGTAAGCCGAGAGAAAGACTCACATAACTCCAATGATCCACATCTCACAGTTTGTGTCGAGAGTGTCTCACATAGCTACATTCATCAACATCCATATTCCTAAGGCACTGGATGCATAGCTCTCTTGTGGTGAAATTGATCAACAAACACTCTCATCCTCTTAAGCTCCTACTAACCCTACTAACATTAACACTTTGCAAACTTGTTCAATAACTTGTTGTTGTTAATAAAGTTTGTTACAACTACCTAATAACTCTTTAATTTGTTGAATACACTCATATATTGGTGGTCCAACTCATTAAGAAATTGCATCTAAGAATTGGATATTGTTCTAGTGGATTTTTGTTAAGTTTTTCATGTCAATTGTTGCCAAAATGCCCTACCATGGGTCTCCTCTTGTCAAACCACCTCCGAAAACATCTCATCCATCAAACCCTAAATACCCAAGGTGACATCATGGGCTAAGAAGTGACATCCTAGGGCTCCAAAGGGCAAACGTCTGAGTGGGAGAGGGTGCAATCTCATCCTCTAGTGATGCTAAGGAGCCTCCAGGGCAACGTCCTCTATCCCTAGGTGCAATGCTCATTATCCATGGTCTTCCGCATGCGGGGTCCAGTGTTCATCATAGTCTAAGGTCCTACAAAGACAACAAGTATGCCCTCCAAGGGTCCACAAGTCACAAGTATCATGCCAAGTAAGCTACATTTAATACAAAACACCCAAACATGTGCATCAAACCCCCTTTAATACTAAACAAATGCTCAAAGACCCTATAAGTTTTGCCCAATTTAGGTATGGGAAGGGTGTCATGGTGCCCCCACAAGCCAATCCCCAAGTTAAGGAATGTTTCCCAAGAAGACCTTGTCTAGATCATATGATGAGTATGAGGTGGGTTTGGGAAGACTCATGGGCATGGGATTCTTGACATATCATAATTTTGTATTGTCTCATTTATGGGTGCCTTTGAGGAGGATGCGTTGCATCCCTTTTTTTGCAATGAAACCTTTTCCCAATCCCTTGCCTTTAATTTATTATGGTCCTAACATTGGAGGTTATGTGCAATGGAAAGTAAGAGCACTAATAATGCCAATTCTTGAAGTTAGGAACATTTTGAGTGCCATATGCAATGGAAAGTAAAGACACTCCAAATGAATTCCCCAAGTAACAAGGTGACATTTACACTATATGTTTTAGAAGATCCTTGAATTTTATGAAGAAGCCGCTTCTAAGTAATGCCCTCTGAACTTGGGTGAAGCATCTAAAAGGTTTCATCATTGGCTTTTAACTTTTGCAAGCTAAAACACCCCTGGGCCTTTGTAGCCCTTCTCTTCCCATGAAATGAGGTCCAAGCCCTTCTTGGGGCCAATGAACCCAAACCCAAAAGATGAGGAAACGGGAAGAAGTCTCGAAAGTGGTAAGTATGGTCGAAATGGTATGATGACCCTTCAAGGAACCAACACCCAAGAGAAACCCTTTTTCCCGAGGGTGACCCGTTTACTAGGAAACCATGTCAACCACCAAGGTGAAATTAGAAAAAAGATATACTCTAACAAAATGTTCCATAATCAAGAAAATACCCTCTGCAACATGCTCAAATGCTCCAAATATTAAAAAAACACTTACCATGAAACCAAACTTATACCTCATGAAGCAAGACATGACGTCTTCGTGGATGATGCTCTATGGTAAAGTAGAGGGGATCTGCAGGTTGTGCTAGACATCTAGCCTTTGGCACTCCATGTTTGCTACATGTGGGCCTCTAAGACATCATCTCCTTAGTTACCCTCTAACTGTGGGGTAGCAAGTATCATTCAGCTTTAGGTGTCTCAAAGAAGAGTGGATGAAATAGAATTTTGTTCCAAATACCTATTAGTGTTTGGAATCAAAATTATAAGGAATAGTTGTCTATGGATGCTTTCAAGAAAACATAGTTGTAACTTGTGGTAGTCCCACAAAACAGTTGTATAAAATACTTAAGTTGCAAAGATTCCCAAGGTACTTTTGTCAAATATGTGCAGGATTTCATATTGAAAATGGAATTATGTAAATGAAGGAAAGGGAAGCCTTTCAAGATGGGAACGGCATTAAAGCCTTGTTAGGACACATGGGCTATTAAAGAGCCCAATGAAGAGCAATTAAAAATCTTAGATATCATTGAATGTATGACAAATGTACAAGATTAAAAAGGAAGAAGATGAGCTTTAATGAAAAGATGATAAAATAGGACCAAACAGAAAAGGATAAGATGCCTGAAGATACTCAAGAGCTGTGGAATGAATTGAGAACGATTTCAAAGGGAGTAACTAACACAAATCAAAGACATCCCCAGAGATGATAGACTACCCACTGCTTCAACAGGATGCTCAAGTATAGATCAAGGGGCAGATGTTACTCCCAAAATAGTCACTTTGATGTATTTTGTGTCATAGTCTATTATATTATGTGATGTACTTTATTACTTTAAGAGTGGATTATGAGTTAATTCTGAAGGTCATTATTATGAATGAAGACACCATTAGAAAGTCCTTGTTATGAAGTCCTAATTAGTTGAGTAAACAGTTACCAAATCATCATGCACATAGAACCTCTGTGCATAAAGAGGCTCCCTACTTTTTTAAATTGAGTTATCATCACAAGTGGAGGCAGCATCATTTATATTGTGTCTCATGCCTCCATCTCTCTTGATCATGTGTTTATAGATAAAAATGACGATGAATTGAATAAAAGTTTCAATGACGTTTTTTGTGTTCATGCGAATGCAACTCTAATTGTTAGTTCTCTCTCTGATTTATTTAAGCCATGTGAACACATTATTTCTTAATTAACTTTCTCATTGTGATTCCAAACTTGTAACTACAAGTGGATTCAAGCTCAACAAATTTCTTATACTTTAATGAACAATTGCTGGTCCATTTTAACCACAAGATGTCATTTCCAAATTGCTTGCTTGATAACCAGCTATTGAGAGGAAAAAATCAAGCAATCATAATAAATTGTTGGAAGTGCAGTAAACAGCTAATGTATGAACATACTCCCTTTCTTACATGAATGTAAGTATTGATATTTTTTTTAACACAAATGGAAATGCAGCAAGAGAAATTACTTCTCATTTTATAACAAAAAACATTTTCATTGATCAGACATATAATAAAAAATGCACAAACACACATTACACATTACAATCTCACCGGGATGGACTGCAAATGTGATAAGCGTCGCCCAACTGAACGATCCAAACTTGCATATTCCTCAGATAGGATTGTAGCAATCATCCTATCATCTTCAATATCTTGTTGACTGTCTAAAACCCTTGAACTGGAACTTTCACCAATATTATCTTGTTCTTTTTTCATATTACCTATAAATAAGAACAAAATTCGTTCCTATCTCATTAACATTTTCTATCAACGCCACCACATTTGGTCAATAGATTAGCTTCTTACCTGTTAGAGAAATCAAAAGTTTAGACCATGACAATAGCAACAAGGAATATAAAATAAAAATCATTTTCGAATTTAATTCTAAATGCCTAGAAAAGGGAACCTTCAATCGTGATCAGAGTAAAATGGTCAATGTAATCAATATAATGTACATTAACCCCACTTTGCCTAATCTAGTACAAGTTCCTCGATCCACTATGTTGAAATGATCTTAAGACATTGATACTATGATACTGCCACACACCTAAATGCATATTGAAGATGTTTCAAAAGGCAAAACCTTCATAGTAACTAAAAATGTAAAGATAATGGTATTAAATAAATTGCTTCATCTTTTCATCCATTAGGAACAATAAATGCTTTCAAGATCTTAAACAAACACACATAGGAAAGCCAATAGACATCTATTCTCCAATAAATTACAAGCTTTGAAACATCCTTGTTATACTATCATCCTTTGTAAGATTAAATAAGTGTTAAATAAATATTATAATGGTCATATTTAGGACTTAGGAGCTTTATTAGTGTACTCTATGTACTAGTGTTATAATGCAATTTTATGTAATAAAGTCATGATGAGGTCACAATATAATTATGAGTTGCAACCTCACTTAAGTTGTTCGTTGACAAACTAAGAAGTTATGAATTGGGAATTATGTAACCAGTATAACATAATTCCCTCTTGATACTCCCCCCAATGCCTAGCTGTGAATCCAGGAGGAGATCATGTCTCATGCTCCACAATGAAGACAATGATCCTGATTGATGATGATGATCAGCATGTCCACTCATGGCAGCCCAAAGAGCCCTCCTCAGATTGTCTCTTTTGCATTGGGTCAGCCAAGCTCATCGCATCCAGTCATCATAGTCTTTGGGAGAGGGAAACCAAAGCGTCACCATGAGATACATTATGTTAATGTTTGTAACATTGGACAAGTACTTCCACATAAGCTCAATGTCTAGACGCGGTGGGAAGTCATTCAAACCTTCATCTGGTAATTTACTCTTTTAATTAAAGGAATTCATTAAAGCAAAGTGTTTTTATTAATTAGTTGAGTTTTATTTAATAAAATGCTAAAGTTATTAGCATTAGAGAACTAAGATCTTTAAAGCCATTGATCTCAAGTGAGGTGAGATTTAATCTCAACCATTAATCACTCTTAAGATTAGGGTTAGAATTGCTATCCATCAAAGTTGCACAGAGATGGACCTCCAAGGAGCCGCCAAAGTTTGAACATCATTTGTTCAAAATTCAGATTTCAGAAGTTCAGCCGGTCAAAAATACCACCCCGTTACTCTACATTTTCCATAAAAAATTGTAATAAGAGGTGGCTTTGCATGATGAACTTGTAAAAGGTCTTAGCCACCTTAAGTCCTAAGCGTTAGTTATACTTTGGAGTGTTTTTCACTTACTAATTATATATTTTGCCATTTTCAGGCAATTTATAATCTATGAGTTTTTCACTCAATCCTCCGTATCGAGAGCATGCTCATACAGCTTGAGCATGGATCTAAGCCTGTCCATATATATTACCATGCTAAACATCCATAGGAGTCTTATGAATGTAAATCGCTAACGCTTTGTAGGATAGGTCTAGTAGCTTGAGGTAAGACCTCAACCGGCAGAATAGAGCTTCCCACCCACCGCCACATGGGGAGCTCTTTCTATTCGTGGTGGCTAATCCCAAGGGAGACGTCCCTAGTAATCTGGGGTTCTGAAAGGTCTTAAGGTTTAAAGGATCAAGATGAGGGTTTCCTTTCACAGATTACTGCCAAGAGAGATAGTCAAAAAAGGTATTCCATTGAAAAGGGCACCTGTTTGCGAGACAAGGCAAATAAAACTAAAAAGTGCAAGCAATGGTTAGTACTTCAATTGCTAATGACTATCTTCAATATATATGAGCAATGATAAATGTAATTATTGACGAAGTCCATGATTGCAAACAAAGACAATGGCTTATAATATTACTTCTTCAACAAATACAAGTGATAGAGCATTCGATGTATAAAATAAAGCTTTATGTTCTCACAATGCATCAAATATGCTCATATATAAATATTGTTGCTGCGTCACTATACAATTTAAGGGTGACGTCAAGCTTGTCTGTGTTAGTTTTGGTAGACAATGAGAAGAACATTTTGCTAATTAAGCTAATGAAAATGATCAACGACTCAAAGTCTATCAATGGATGACAATGCCACAACGTTTCAAGCCAAACAAGAGTTCAAAATAGGTATGACGTCATCTTAGGGTTAGGGTTAGGTTAGCTAGACAATAAAGTGAACGTTTTGCCTTTTAAGCCAATGAAATTACTCAACACTTGTATGTCTATCAATAGATGACTCAGCCGCAATTTTAATGCTAAGCAAAGGTTAAAAAGAGGCAAGACGTCATCAACTAGTTAGGGTTAGTATGACGCTAGGGTTAGTTAGGGTTTCAATTTTTGAAAGCAAGAAAGATTGTTTTAGCACAAAAGACTCAACGTTGCATTCTTAGACTAGTGCCTTGGGTAAATGGAGTCAAAGAGAGAGGCTAAAGGCTTGGAAAGATTTAAACATAAGGACGGGAGAGTTAGGCTTAATGGTGCTGCAATGGCAGGGCCACCAAATCAAAACCCTAAGGGGAGGAGGCTCATTCCGATGTAGCTAAAGCTAGGCCTCATGCTCCTCCCTCTTTCCTTAAGACTCTTTGACAAAAACGGCTAGCTTTAAAACATAAATCTAGGGCTGAAAAGTGTTGTTTGGGGCCAAAGCTTTTCAAACCCTAAGAAGTCAAACCCTAGGTGTAAAGTCAATTAGGCCTAGGACGTCTTCTTTCTTCAATCTATGTTTCAAATCTAACTCAGAAAAAGAAGAACTAGTGGAGCAATGGCTAGGCTATATCCTTCTTAATCAAATGGCTAATCAAGCTTTTATCATGGGGTCATGAAGCAATGACCTACTTGTGTGCTTGCTCCCTAGGGTTTCAATGATTAAGCATAAAAATAACAATATAACTATACATGTAAGAATTTTAAACTACAACCATTCAATCAAGAAGTTTTGTATGAGAAAAACACTTACAAATCAATGATGAGCTTATCAAACCCTAGTTGTAACACCTTCAAATGATAAAAACACCATATGCATGCCAAAGATAATCCTTCCAAGAGTAGTGCCTCAACTCCAAGAGCCAATAACAAGACAAAAGACTAAAAAGAAGTCTCTCACAAGAGAGTGAATTATGTTCTATCCAAAATGAGGCTCAACGTCCTCAATATATATCATCCAAATGACCTTGAATTACAAAATAGGTCATTAAAAACAGCCGACAAGGTTGACTTAACAATATTACATCATTTGTCACATTAAATGCTAAAATGTCAAAGTAAAAGCTAAAAAAGGAGACGTCAGGCCCCTCTGAGGGAGACGTTGGCCCTTTTTGGGCATCATCAGCATCCAGAAGGAAAAACGCTGGCCCCTCTGGGGCTCCTGCAACCTGCCACACGTGCCAAATAGTCCCAGCACGCTGCCACATGCTCCGGAAATCGTCCAGCCTGCCCTGGGTGGCGTCCTGTCCATCAAAGCCATCATCCCATCTGCAGGGGGTGATCCCCCCTAGGTCAATCTCTGCCAAAGTGTCCTGGTGAGGGCGCTCTTCTGTCTTCTTCATGCAAGGGCTCATCATGACGTTGTCCTGCCTCTGCCATCCTAGCAACCATCTGATGGGCTCTTCAGCCCCATGGAGGTCCGAGCTAATCATCTCCCCATGCGTATCAGTCCTCTGGTACCTGTCCGCCGGGTATGGTCCTGCACATAAAAAACTACGCCCTCCATGGGCTCATCAGTCCTAGAGATCATAGCAATGTAAATCATATTTCATCATTAAAGTTATCAAATATATGCATGAAATCCCTAACAT
>SNQJ01S0183757.1:0-11212 GCA_010110895.2 Picea sitchensis | reverse complement strand
CTTGGTTAGAGTACATTCGGTACATGGTTGAGACAAGTAGTTGATGAGTTGGCACATACATGAGGTGTATAGTTGATGACGTTGGTACATCTTCTTGAGTCATAGTTGATGAGTAGTTGGTACATGATTGGTACATACTTGATACATGGCTAGAGGACATTGTTAGTATTATTGTTGACACGTGGTTTATGGATGATGTAGCATACTTATATTATTAGAAGCACATATTGATCTTGGTGATGATAATGAGTTGTTGTGTTATGCTTGGTTGATGCACATCTTTGAGAGTTGTCTTGGTGATTTATCTTGGTGAGTAGATATGATTTGGTTGATAATATTGATGAGACATGTTTTTGTGATATGTTGTTTGGACAAGTTGTTGTGACAGGTTATTTGTATAGGTTTGGTGCATGGTTGATGCACTTGTTCATGGTATAGGTTGGTGCATGGTTTATGCACTTGTTTATGGTACAGGTTGATTACAGGTTCTTTGGTATAGGTTGGTGAATGGTTGATGCACTTTTTTATGGTACAGGTTGATTATAGGTTGAGGTACAGGTTGATGCATGGTTTAGGTTATTGGTACAGGTTATTTGGTGTAGGTTGATTGGTACAGGCTTACAATAGTATATATCACAGTGATAGTGTGACAGTGGTTCCATCATTCTACTTATATGTCAGGTCAATTGGACGGGGCAAGGACAGGTGCTTATAGACACCTTCTGGTTGTAGCCGGAGAACATAGGGGGTTGTAGCCTCCTTCTAGTTGTATCCATAGAATTGGGGAGTTGGAGCTGCCCTCAAGTTGTGGCATGAGAAACTAGGGGGTTGAAGTGTCCTTCCAGTTGCATCTGGAAAAAAGAGGAAGTTGGTGCTTCCAATGAATGTAATTCTTCAAGACATATAAGAAAAAGAATTATGTGGTTTTCTCCCGCTTTGGGTTTCCACGTAAAACATTGGTGTACTGTGTATGTGTATGATTGTTCATTTTTTCATTGCTTATTTACTCTGCAGTTATTGGATGATAATGATATATTGATATAATACTTGGATTTTATGGTTAAAAAGGATTGAATTTCTCTATTACTGATTCACCCCCCCTCTCAGTAATTCAACAATTGGTATCAGAGCCGGTTCCTTCAGGAAACAATTTAACCACTGGAAGGATATCATGGATTATTCTGAGAATGGAGTACCAATGTTTAATGGTCATAATGGTTTTAAGTATGATATGTGGAGCATAAGGATGGAAGTATTTTTACAGACACAGGGACATTATATTTGGCTATTAGTTATTATAGGATATGATAGTTCAAAAATGGAAAAGATTGCAACCAATAAGGAATAGAGGAAGAATAAAAAAATAGCAATGGATTTCATCTGGGAAGGATTACCTAATCTGGTAAGATAAAAGGTTGGTAAATGTTCATCAGCAAAATAACTTTGGGATAAGTTACATGACATATATTCTTCACCCATCACAGATTCATAAAATGTCAAAGAAGATGCAGATACAAATCAAGAAGAATTATGTTCACCATGTCAAGCAGATTCAGAAGATGAAGAGTACATAGTCACCATAGGTATGTTGTTTTGTTTTAATTGTGAAAAATATGGACATCTTGAAGTAGAATGCCATGAAGGAAATGAGATAGAAAAACTAATTGAAAAGGAATACAATTATGAAGAAGAATTGATTAGTGCTTTAGATGAACTAAGAGAAGAAAAATATTCACTCAAGAAAGAATTGATGAAACAAAAGGAAAGTGTTAACATTTTTTAAGAAGCCCAACAGGTCATAGAGAACTTAAGAACTTAGCTAGAAGAAGCTAGAAAGACCAAAGAAAATATTTTTGGAAACCAACATAGCAACACAGAAGGACAAAGCAGAAATGAGAGAGAAGATATTGACATATCATCTTAAGGAAATAACTAACGATCTAAACCAACTTGAGGCAGAGTTTGGTCAAGAAGAGAAAGGACTTTAAGAAGAAATAATCACATTAAAAACTCAGCTTGAAGAAGCGAAAAGAACATAAGAAGTCATGAAGTATCAAATAATTAAGAAAGAAGCAGAGGATGAGAAGCTTGAAGAAGAAGTTGTCGCATTGAGAATTAAAATCGTCAAGCTAAACAAGAACCTTGAAGAGACAGAAACATCCACATCAATTATATAGAATGAAGAGAAGCAATCTAGGTTTCTAGAAAATAAGAATGAAGAAAATAGAAAGAGTTATGTAGAAGTACTCAAAGGAAGGAATCATGGTCAACCAGAATCTAAGAAAACTATTTAAGATACATCTTCAAGAAGACCATCCATTTTCAAGCCACAAAGAAGTTTCAATCATGATCATGATTAGTCATGGAAAAAAATTAGAAGGACTACACCACAAATAAGATCATTCACTCCTAGGTATGCAAATTTATTTTATGGTAATTGTTTTCATTGTACTAACTTTGGACACAAGGTTTCATATTGCAGGGATTATAAAAGAAATGTTCAATAAAGAAGTGCCTATGTGGTCGCACATAACATTGAGTGTTACAAATGTCATAACTATGGACACATAGCCAGTGATTGTAGAAGCATGATCAATACTTCAATGAAAGAGAATATTGATATCAAATATAAGAAAGTATGGATAAGAAAACAAGAAGAATAGGTGAACAAGTACCAGGTACTAGAGATCTCAAGATTGGCAATAAAATGAGATAAATAAAATTCTACAGAGAAAAGGAAAGATGTTAGATACAGAAACATTTGGAAAATAACTGAAAGAAAGGAAGGACGGGTAAATAAGGAACAGGTTCAAGAGATTGTACTTTCAGGCATTGTAGTGAAAGATAAATCCATAGACCGAAAAAATGAATTCAAATCTTAGAGAGATAATGAATCTACCAATGAAGATGATGATGAAACTACCAATGAAGATGATGATGAATACACATCAAAGTAGGAATTGTTTTGAACCATCCAGCTTAGAGACTCCCAAGTAATATGAATACTAGACAGGGGGAGTCTATGTGATAGTTGTGATAGAACAAAGAACCATCCTTCGAGAATCTTTCATAGTTTGAGAAGACAGATTCAGAGAAATCATTTAGCACAAGTACAATTTCATATATTAATCAATACTTCATGATAGTATAGTGATAAATGGGTCAACATTATGGATAGTTTCACAAGTACAGTCTTGGACAGTATGGACAGAGATGGATTTCTAAGAACACTTAACAGGTTTGGATAGATATATGATAGTGGACGAGAGCATGGATTCATAGATTGGTTCAAAGAGTGGTTCAGAGACAAAGGAACATTATCATAATGGATGAACATTACATAGGAAATGGCTCAAACAATGTTAATGGATTCCAAATTGACAAATATATTTTGGACACATGCAGTGCATACATAATTTCACATTCAAAATAGAGTAATGCTCAAAAACAACAATGACAAAACTCCCTACGAACTATGGAAAGGAAGCACGGACAAAGACCTCTACATCAAGGTAACTCAAGGTAATATTTTATTAATTGAAATTTATGTTGATGATATTGTTTTGGAAGTACTAATGAAAGGTTAAGACATAAATTTGCAAAGGATATGCAAAATGAATTTGAAATTTGATTACTTGGAGGAATATCCTTCTTTTTGGGTCTTCATATATGTCAAAGAAAACAAGGAATTTTTATTTCTCAAACTAAGTATATCAAAGAAATGCTAAAGGGGTTCAGAATGGAAGATTGCAAACCAATTACCACTCCTATAAAAACAAGTTGAAACTTCAGCAAATATAATGATTCAAAGTCTACAGACCAAAGGAAATACAGGTCAATGGTTGGTATATTACTATATGTGACAACATCTAGATCAGATGTAATGCAGGCACTTGGACAGGTGGCATGATTTTAAGAAGCACCAAAGGAATCACATGTATTAGCAGTGAAGAGGATTTTCAAATATCTCAAAGGAACAAAAGAGTTTGGATTATGGTATCCAAAAGCAAAGGATATATCACGTATTTACTACACAGATGCAGATTGGACAGGTTGCATTGATGAATGATGAAGCACCAGTGGAGCATCATTCTTCTTGGGTGAGTTTTTAGTATCTTCGCTAAGCAAGAAAAACTCATCAATATCCTTATCTATAGCCAAGGCAGAGTATATTTTAGCAGCAACATGTTGTACACATGTTCTATGGATGAAACAAACTTTGATAGATATATAGGTTGAGTATGATGATCCCATTCCAATCTATTGTGATAATACAAGTGTCATCAGTATCTCAAAAAACTCGATGATGCACTCCAAGAAGAAGCACATTCCAATCAAGTATCACTTTTTACGGGAACAAGTTGCAGACAAGAACATCGGAGTTGAATATGTGGGAAAAAATGAACAAGTGGCATACATCTTTACAAAACCGCTTCCATGGGAAGCCCTTGAGTATCTTTGCCAAAGACTAGGAGTAATTTCTACTCCAAAATGAATGGTTTTGAATGCTTATCTTATATGTCCTAGATGTAAATGAGGAAGCACCATAAATAGGACAAAGGGGGAGAGATTTATCAGATGCAAAGGTAAATGCTTGGAGAGAGAGAATAGAGACATTTTTCCAAGGGGAGCAATTGTCACAAGGGAAGAATGAGCGATATGACTTTAGAGTGATACCCTTTGTCAAAGGGGGAGATATTATTCATATGAATGGAAAGAGAGTAAAAAGAGGATTATAAACACAAAGAAAAATCAAAGGCACATAGACAGGGGAAGAATCCATAAGGAGAGTTCATTCAGGAGGAGTAACCCCAAAGGGAGATACCCTTTTCCATTCATGTTAGAGGGGGAGAGATAGAAACAATGATGAAGAGTATAAGCATGAATTTTATCATGAATAAGTGTTTCCATCAATGTTGGTGTTGCCATCAATGCCAAAGGGGGAGATTGCCAAACAATTGGCTTATGTTGATGGATAGTTGGTATGGATTGTTGGTTTTCATTGATGTCAACCATTGGAGAGTGATATTGTAGATTGATGTCAACTCTTAGTGATTGATGTCAACCCTTGGAGAAAGTCCGACAGAGAATTCTGGTAGCACAAAGGTTTGGGTAATGGACCCAAGGTTGTTTCATGTATAATGGCATGAGTTTTAATATATTTGAAGGTAAGACTATTATATATGGATAATACATGTCATTCTATTTCCAGTGGTATGTGGAACATCACATAAATCCTCATGGTTAGAGAGTTATGGCCATGAGAAGTTGGAGAACCGAGGTTTGGGTAATGGACCCAAGTTTGTTTGATGGATAATGGTATGATTTTTGATATGTTTGTAGGTAATACTATCCCATATGCATAGTACATGTCATGCCATTTCTGGTGGTATGTGGAACGCCATATAACTCCTCACGGTTTGAGAGTTATGGCCTTACGAAGTTGGAGGACCCTCATATGTTGGCTTGAAGCCCCAAAAGGTCAAAGAAGTCAAAGATCTTGAAAAGAAGAAATTATTATTTAAATAATAAAGTAAAGTGACAAAGTCAAGAAGGATTATTTAAATAATAAAGTGAAGTGACAAAATCAAATAATATTATTTAAATGATAAAGTGGGGTGACAAAGTCAAGGAGGAATATTTAAATGATAAAGTAATGGATAACTTTCTAATTATGGAAAGTGGTTAACCTAAAAATGAGTAAAATAGGTTAAGTGCCCTATAAATGGGTTAAGTGACCTAGAAGATGCTTCTAAGAAAGATATTTGGAGAGTATAAATAAGAGGCAAGGATCTCTCATTTTACATCACACTTGAGCATATTGAATATCTATAGGTGACTGAGGTAACCAAAGGATATCTAAGCCTAATTTCAAAGTGAAGGTGAAGAAAAGAAAGCCGGAATTCAAGGGAGGATAAATGCTTTTGATGATGCTTTCTAAGGTATGTTATTTATAGGTCATCTCACCATTTTTGCAATAAAGTAATTTCTAGAATGATTCAGACTGTGAAATTGACAGGCCATTAAGGAAACATATCCAAGTATCTTTGGTAAAAATTTCATCTTATGGGTCATTGTATCTTTGCAGTTACACTCTGAGGAAAATAGGGTTTGTGGCTAGTTCTGAAACTAGTCTAAAACGGGTGTTTCAGGTAAAAAAGTCATAAATTATTCATAACAGATCCAAATTTAGTAAGACAAAATGTGTTGGTTAGAGTAAATTATGTAGTATGCTTTGTAACACTTTCATATCAATTCAACAAATATTCCATGCAGGGAACGCTCTACAAGGTCACTCTCTATAATAAGCCAAAATTCAGCAAGGTATGCCATTTTTGTTATAATTCATTTTATGAGAGGTTCCAAGTAGTGAAAAATGGAGGAATTGCATAAAACACACTGGATAACATTATGTACTATTTTCAGATCTTTATTCATTACAGGTACATAGTTATGATTATTTCAAGTTAGGGTTGTTGACTAATCCAAAACTAGTCATGTGAGACTAAATAAAAGTTTGATGAAAAATGTTGGTCTCTTATTAAATTTAAGGAAGGTTTTTAGGTATGCAATCATATACACCAGGTCTATTACAGATTTACAAATCAGATTTGGATGATGAAATTGATAAGAGCATTTGGTTGAGGTACATGTCGGGTACATGGTTGATACAAGCAGTTGATGAGTTGGCACATACATGATGTGTATAGTTAATGATGTTGGTACATATTGATGAGTCATAGTTGATGAGTAGTTGGTACATGATTGGCAAATACTTAGTACATGGTTGGTGGCACTTGTTAGTAGTACTATTGACACATGGTTTATGGATGATGTAGCATACTTGTATTATTAGAAGCACATATTGATCTTGGTGATGATTATGAGTTGTTGTGTTATGCTTCATTGATGCACATCTTTGAGAGTTGTCTTGGTGATTGATCTTGGTGAGTAGATATGATTTGGTTGATAAGATTGATGAGACAAGTTGTTGTGATAGGTTGTTTGGACAAGCTGTTGTGACAGGTTATTTTTATAGGTTTCATGCATGGTTGATGCACTTGTTCATGGTACAGGTTGAGGTACAAGTTGGTTCATGGTTGATGCACTTCTATATGGTACAGTTTGATTACAGGTTGTTTGGTACATGTTGGTGCATGGTTGATGCACTTGTTTATGGTACATGTTGATTATAGGTTGAGGTACAGGTTGATGCATGGTTTAGGTTATTGGTACAGGTTATTTGTTGCAGGTTGATTGGTATAGGTTTACAATAGTATATCTCACAGTGATAGTGTGACAGTGGTTCCATCATTCTACTTATATGCCAGGGTAGTTGGACAGGTCAAGGACAGGTGCTTGTAGCCACCTTCCATTTGTAGCTAGATAACATAAGGGGTTGTAGCCTCCTTCTGGTTGTAGCTATAGAATTGGGGAGTTGGAGCTTCCCTCAGGTTGTAGCCTGAGAAACTAGGGGGATTGGAGCCTCCTTCTAGTTGCAGCTGGAAAACAAAGGAAGTTGGTGCTTCCAATGAATGTAATTCTTCAAGACATATAAGAAAAAGCATTTTGTGGTTTTCTCCCACTTCGGGTTTCCACGTAAAACATTGGTGTATTGTGTATGTGTATGATTGTTCAATTGTTCATTGCTTATTTACTCTGCAGTTATTGGATGATAATGATACATTGATATAACACTTGGATTATATGGTTAAAAAGGATTACATTTCTCTATTACTAATTCACCCCCCCTCTAAGTAATCCAACATGTAGGTCATAAGGTACTAAATAGTTTCTAAGTCTAATTCTCAGACAACGTGTTGAATTCAATAGGAATAGACGTGTTGAAGGAGGGCCATGATGTTCCCCCTATCATCGAGATGAAACTAACATAGGAAAGTTATGTAATATAATGGATTAAATTAGCATTGACTGACATGAGGATGAAGGTTGGTAATACTGAAGAATGGTTGATTTGGGTTAAAAATTAACTTGAAATTGTGAGGCACGATAAAAGACTTAGAAGCATTGATTTGATTGAAAAATAGACCAAAACATAGTGCAACGATGACTAGGTAAGTATTCAGGTGATCTGAAGGGGTATGATGACTCATGGTATTGGTATGACTCAAAGACAAGAAAATTACCCAACTTTAAGACCAGACACAAACATGTGCCATGTTCAAGGGTGACAACAAATGGCTGACATAATTCTTTCCAAAACTTGACCCACTTCTCTCAAATTTCCCCCCCACCATGAATGATGAGTACCTCTTTGTTTTTGAATGAGCTTAAGGAGGCTAACATATGCTCGCTATAGCTCATATTCAATGAGTCCCTCATCACATGTTTAACTATCCTAAAGAATGAGTGGCTTTGTCCCATATGGGTCCTTCGATGTATAGTTTTACGAGCCCAAAGAAGGTAAACTCGACGGTATTTTTACATCTAGAGAGTCCCAAAATATCTTAAAGAAGACTCCAAGGGTGATTTTTTTCATTAATTTAGTTGTTAGAAAAACATGATCACGGAGCAATAAAATAAAAAATAAACGCAAAAATCAATCACATAATATACACAATACAATAGAGACATGGATATACATGGTTCACCTAGGGTGGGATACGTCCACCAGATAAATTTCCAAGTCCTTCCTTTTTATTATCCAACAAATGAAGGGATACAACCTACAACACACCCATTGTAAATTCCTCTTCTTTCTCTCATAGTCTCCTCTCTTGGAATACAATATTTGCAATAATACATAGTCGCAATACATTTCCCTCATAAAAGAGGGTTTCCTTCTAGGGAAAAAAAACCCTAACTACTGTCAGATATGTGACCTTATAATGAACGATATAGATTTACTATGAAATTACAATATACATTTACAATGCAATTTTTTGTTTGGGGGATTCATCCTCAAACCCCCATCGGGGGCCCACTTCCCCCGGATACCTCAGCTGGGGGAATCGACACCCCCAAACCCCATGGGGGGAAAAGCACCCGCAAAACCTCCCCTGTGTGGAGGGGTGTATATTCTTCTAAGGTGTAAAGTCTTCATGGGGTATAAACATGGCTGAAAACAAAAACCTCTGAATCAGGAAGATAATCATGCTCCAAAACCAATAAGATCCCACTTGCAGACTGATCTCAACAACTCCACCATTGTTGTATATGTTGGACTATTGTTGTCCCTTAACCAAGTTTCGAGGATCCTTGGTCATGTTTGACCTATTTTTGGGACTTCGAAAGGCTGTCGAAGGCGGAGCGCAAGTTGAAGCGGAGATTGCGGGACCTTAGCCACGTTTTAGGGATTTTTTGGTTTTGGGATTATGTAATGGGTATGGGAATGTTGGCCCATGATTTTACCCATGTTTAGGCCCATTTTGTAATGTATAAATAGAAGTCTAGGCAATGTAAGAAGAAGAAGGATTTGGGTACCGGGCTAAGTGCTAAGTACAGATTGTAAATGCTTTGTGCATGCTATGTTGAGAACTTGAAGAGGTAAGTGCAAGTGACTATAAGAGACTATATAAAGGCTTGTGTTGTGACCTATCTCGAGGAAGGAGGATTGAGCGAAGTGTGCACAGATCTCCTATCCTATGCAGAGTAGGATTTTGAGGCTCTGTGCATGTAACTGATTGACAGAAGATAATAGAAGAGAAGAAGAATTGGTGGATGTTGCCCCAGACTGGGGGTGAACCATGTATATGTTGTGTTATGTATTTTTTGTGCAGTGTGGATATTTGTTGTTCATATGATTAATGTCGTAATGTATGTTTAGATGCATTTGATATGATATCTTAGTGCTTAGTGATGTGAATGAATGCTAGATCTGATATGTTCCCTTATGCTAAGTGCTTTTATATGTTAGATCTGGTTGAATATTGCGTTGCTATGTAATTAGGGTTTTCTCTACAAAGTGAATAATGTGAACTATAACTACTAAGTGCTCTATTAAGGTGTTGTAATCATAGATCGATGTCCAAGATAATGTTGCAGACATTTGAGTCCTACAACCACCCATTCCCCTACCTCAGGTGAGACTTCATCTTCTTTGCAGGTGTTGTCGAAAGGGCCGATATTTAGGGTTTTGTTGGTGCACTGTTGTAGTGTTGAACCCTGGGTCTACCCCTGTGCCAAAAAATGGTTCTATTGTCGGGATGTAAAACTGTGGTTGTTGGGAACTGAAGAAAAGAAATCTCTATGCGTAGATCTATTGCTTTAGTGCATAGTACTCTACTTAACTTGTGAAGCTTTGTGCTAAGAAGAGAAGTCCAATCTGAAGAAAAGAGGTAAGACCTAAAATCTTTGTGCTCTAATAAAGGAAAAGTGAGATTTTTTTGTTAAAGAAGTAATATCTGAAGGCTTTGTGCTTTGTTAAAGGTAAGAATAGTGAATTTTTTTTGAAAAAGGTAAGATAAGGGGAAATTTTGGTTTCAAAAGTATGAATCTAGGTATGTTTGATAAATTTTGTCCTAGATTAAAAACTAGGGCACAACTAGAAGAAAGAAGATTTGATATGAGTAGATCTGATAGAAATGATGAGAGATATGGTATTCCTATGCATAGAAAGAATGTTTGGACTAACAAATGGATGCAGGATCCTAGAAATATTTTTTTGCAGGTTAGCTACTATGAACCTAGTGCGCGGTACAGAAAATGTTGGGGATCATTTAAAAGAAAAAGAGGATTAACCCTTTGTTATAGTTGCATAAGTCCAGGACATCTTCCTAAGGAATTCCCTGGTAGAAGACCTAGTTGTCTTTGTTGTAAATCTATGGACCATGAAGTTTTGGATTTCCCTAGAATGATTGATAAGGTTGAAAGAATGAATATGAGACAAGAAAACCCTGAGAAAGGTCAAGAAACTAAAACCACGATAGAACCCTAGAAATAATCAGAGACGATATTACTACAAATGAAAGAAACCCTGAATGATCACCGAAATATCAACTTGTGAGAGATCTTCAAAGAAAAAGACTACATAGAAACAAGAATAGGAGACTTCGACATTGACTGTGTTCTCGATGAGGAAACATAGGTGTTTTCACTCTTTTCGTCGATGTGTGAGAAAAAAGTGAGTGCTTACATGCCTAGTTGGGCTCTGCTAGTCATGACAGCTGTGATGTAAAAGGTTAGAAAGAAAACAACTAAACTATTAACAAGAGTTAAACAAAAACTAAATAAAAACATGAGCATGAAAATA